>OVBE01004798.1:0-23050 GCA_900406425.1 Iberis pinnata | reverse complement strand
ATAAATATATATATATATATATATCATATATATATATATATATCATATATCTAACATATATGTATATATATTTACTGATGGAATCCTGACGAATTTTCCAGGATCCGTCAGTTAATATATATTTAGGGTTTGAATCCCTAATTAATACATACTAATGTATGTGGTGCTTCATGTTTCATACTTATAATGAATCTTAAAACGAATTTTCATAAAAATTTACGAAAACATCTTTGGTACTCGAAAGTGTTTATAACAAATATATGATCTTAAACCCTGAAGTTCGGAAATGAAAAACGTACATTTACGAATTGTCAATTGAATGTAACTACAAACACTGTATGGACATGAATTCCTAATCATTCATCTACATGAGTAACGCTAATCATTTAAATATTAAACCCTAAATCGATCACTAAATCATATTTTGAGGTTATTGACGGATGTAAGGTTATCCGTCAGGAATCCATCAGGAATTCCTGACAGATTAGTGAGGCATCTGTCAGTAATCCGTCATAAAACTCTAATATTTGGCGTATTTCTGATTCCCAAAAAATTGGAAATATACAAAAATTCAATTTTTTGGTTACTGACGGATCCGTCCGTCAATAACGCCGATATAAAGAAAATCAACAGACTTCTTCTTCTCCATTTCAACTCGCGAGCAAGCCCTAAATATATGCCGATTTTTGGTGAAAAAGGCCGATTTGAAGCTTTCAATCATTCCAAACCGATTAAATGGGTGATCCAAGGTTAGTTTAGGGTTTAAAGATTTTTTTTATTTGATTTGGTTGGTGATTTTGATAATATTAAGGATTTGTAGGATTTGTTCAGTTTTTTGAAATTTGTAGATTTAGGGTTTGAATTGGTTATGGAAGTTGATTTAGGTGTTTGTGTTTTTTGATATTTAAGGTTTTTTATGTTTAGGGTTTAGGGTTTCTGTTTGGTATTATGATTTAAAGTGATAATATTGATAAATTTTGTGATTTTGGGTGTTAGTAGATGTGTGATAAATATGTTGATTGATAGAATGTTTAGGGTTTAGGGTTTCGGTCAAGGTTTTAGGGTTTATGATTTTTTATTAATTAATGATTTATTAAATTAGAATTTTTGTTTAAATTATAATATAATAATAATAACATTTAAGTAGATATTAAAATTAGATTTTTAAACTATTATTAAAATTAATTAAAAATTAAAAAATTAATTTATAATTATTAAAACAATAATTATTATTTTTAAAACTATAATTTATAAATGTCAATTATTATTATTAAAATTAAAATTATAATTATTACAATCTCTAAATTGTAATTATTAGAATAAACAATTTTAATTTTAAATATTAGAATTAAAATTAAAATTTATCATTATTAGAATTAAAATTAAAATTTCAGTTCTTACGATGATTTAGACGTCGACCGGAGTGAGGACAGTCATCTAGGTCCCCTACTGGTACTCAGGTGCCTGAGACGCAGGCACCTCAGGGACCTTAGATTCCCCGAGAACAGATATATGTAAAGGAGCTCCTAGTCCAGCCCGGACGGGTGATGAGGACCTCGAACCAACCATTGAACCAACACTTGTACCACAAGTTAGGGAAGATCCAATGACACATTCAAAGACTAGGAGGTTTATATAAGAATTCAGTGACGTGGTCTAGACCCTAATAACAGTAAAGTTAACTTAAGCTCGGATAGCCTCAATAAAGAGTTGCTGGAGATTTTGTTGATTTGAGCCTCAAGGAGATCCGGCCTCACTCCAATAAATGTAAGTATATTTCTTTCACAGAAAATATAGCTCAACACAACAAGAATAACTCCAAGACCATTCATGAGCTCGAAGATACACTCAATACAAGTCAGGTGGCCATTAGAGCTAACAAGGTCATAAGAGGATTATGAAGCAAACCACATGGAAATGCTTTAAGATAAATCTCATACAAGCCTCAAGAGACTAGAAGAAGAAGAAGGATTCAACAAGGGATCAAGATGGACGGATCAAAACAAGCAGACTGCATCTCAGCTCCTAAACCGCACAAACCGAGCCAAAATTAGGTATTTTCAATTTATCCAATTTATGCAGGTGAAACTGAGTTTATCTAAGGTTTATAATGCTTCTAAGTACAACATTTCGAGCCTAGGAGAGTTTACAACACTTTGGTTTGTTTTATTTAAAGTTTGCAAACATTTCTGTTTTGTGTGTGTAAACGCTTTGTTGTTTTACTTTTCAAGTGCTATTATTTTGAGTCTTTGTTTTAACTTTGTGTCGACCTAATTATGTCTTAAGTTGAAGAACCACTATATAATGTTCCCCTGCAGCCTTGTAAAACTCAGACTTTTTGTTGATTAATAAAGTTGCATTTTCCTCTCTTTCAAGTGGTACATGTAGAGTTTTAAGCTTATGTCCTTTGTGTGTGGATTCACCCATGGAAGAGCTTGCTTATTGTATCATAGATCCTTCCATAGTCTCTATGGTTTGTTTTCTCCATCCTCACTTCCATCTATTTTTTCTAGAAGAGATAGCGTTATAGCCAGCTTGTTTTATCGCATATCGGTACACCTTCACCCACTGAACCAGCACAAGAGAGCGTGAAAGCCAGCGTATTTGTTCCCATCTTCCACATTAAAAGACTCTCCCCGGATTTTTACATCTTTTGGTATCAGAGCCAAAGGTTCCTACCTCCAGTTATAACCCTCTATCCCTTTATGTTTTTAGTTATGTCATTTTGTGTCTGTTCATCTTATGTTTGTGTTTTCTGGATTATTTATGTTCTGTTTGAGTCTATAAAACAACAATAAATAAAAAAAATTAGATTCTTTTTTAGGTTGTGTTTAGTGTTTTTTTTAAGTATTTCATTCATCATAGTTGTTGCTTGAATCATATTAGAGAAATCTGATATGTTTTGAGCTTTTGTGACTATTCAGCTTCTTTTTTTTTGATATTTTGATTTGTTTGCTATTGTGTAAGCATAAGAAGTGACGAAAATGGCTTATGGTGATGGAAATCAACAAGATTCACTCTTACAAATGTTAAATGCCATGAGAGAAGAGATGAGGAACGTTACTCTAGTTGTTGGAACAATGAGACATGAGTTTGGAGAACTAATAGGGCGTTTATAGAACCCTAGACGTCAACCTGTAAAGGGAGGTCCAATCAACCAGAATAATCAAGATGAGGATGACATGCCTGAACTAGAGGATGATCCACCTGATCTTTTTCAGCATCAACATCATAGGAGACAAGAACCTCTAATGAGAAACCCACATAGAGAAGTAATGGCACGTGAACTGAATTATGATATCAAACTAACCCCTCCTACTTTTGTAGGAAAATCAAATCCATAAGTGTATATGGATTGAGAGAGGAGACTTGCGCATATTTTTGAATATTATGGGTATAATGAATGCAAGAAAGTTGTTGTTTCTGTAGCACAACTCACTGATAATGCACTTGCATGGTGGGTCATACATGTAGTTGAGAGACGGAGGCAACATTTTTCACCTGTAGCAACATGGAATGACATGAAATACCTTCTAAGACTTAGGTATGTCCCTGAAAATTATCTTAGAGACTTACAAAAATGTTTTCGTCGGTTATCGCGGGGAACCAGAAGTGCAGATGAGTATTTTGAAGAGTTTGAGAAGCTTATGAACTTGCTGGAGTTAGAAAAATCAGAAGAAGCTTTGATGTCTCAATTCATGGATGGATTACAAGAGGGTATTGCTAGAAATGTGGAAAGAGCTCAATACAATATCTTACATTAGTTGTTCCACCTTGCTGTCCAAGTTGAACAACAACTTTAGAGAAAATCACCCTAGTAAAACTGTTGTAAAACATCTCAAACGTAGACATCAAGTAATACTAAACCTCTTGAAAAAGGAAAATCCAAGCACTTTCATGCGTCTCATAAACCAGGTCCTAAGGGCTTTCATAACTAAATTTGTAGTTGTTTACTTTGATGATATCGTCATTTATAGCAAATGCTTACCTGATCATATTAAGCATCTAGAACTTGTTGTAGAAACACTTCAAAAGGAAGGCCTCTATGCTAACATTAAGAAGTGCACCTTTTATACTAATCAACTTGTTTTCTTGGACATGGATTACAAGTTGAAGAATAGAAAATCAAGGCAATTCAAGAATGACCTACACCAACTACAATTGGGCATGTCAGAAGCTTTCATGGTCTTGCAAGTTTCTATAGATATTTTGTGAAAGACTTGAGCACTATAGCAGCACCCCTAACTGCTGTGATCAAAAAGAATACACCATTTTTATGGGGAGCAGCTCAAGACACAACCTTTAACACTCTCAAAGAATGCCTCACCAAAGCATTTGTTTCAGCTCTACCAGATTTTGAAGAAATGTTTGAAGCGGAGTGTGATGCATTCAGGCTGGAAATAGGGGTTGTACTACATCAAAGGAAGAGGCCAGTAGCATTCTTTAGTGAGAAACTAAGTGGAGCCACACTCAATTATCCGACCTATCATAAGGAACTCTATGCTTTGTTTAGAGCACTTGAAACTTGACAACATTATCTTTTATCCAAGGAGTCTTGATACATATATATCATGAGACTCTTAAGCATCTAAGAGGCCAAACTTCACTCAAGAGAAGACATGCTAAGTAGCTGGAATTATAGAGACATTTCCTTATGTTATCAAGTACAAGAAAAAAAAGGAGAATGTGGTGGCAGATGCATTATTAAGAAGACATGCACTAATTTCTACAATGGAAGCAAAGGTTTTAGGCTTCGAGCATATCATTGATCTGTACAAAAATGATCTAGACTTTGGAGATGCCTATGAACAAAGTGGAAAAGGAGCATTTGGAACATATTATCTACATGATAGATTATTATTCTGAGAGATACATTTCGCAGGAAACGCAAAACGATCGTCGAACAATTAGGCGACCACCTCTCTACCCTTTTGTCCTTAGCAGAGAAGGTTTTCCCCATCGGGTTTTCCTATCGTTAAGGTTTTAATGAGGCAAGAGGGTTTGCTTACGACTAACGTTCATGGAAAATTAAAGACCATGACAGATACGTTACGAAACAAAGACAAGCAAGTCAAAACTTTCCAATAAACGTTTCAAGCTCCGAGCGTTATTTACAAGACATACGAAAACATGGACGCTAAACGCACAATCAACTCGACAGTTGGCAAGGTGAACATCACACATTCATCTCACCAACTGGCAAGCTGATCTCGCAAATTCAGCTCACCAGTTGGCGAGTTTATTTCGTCTCGAACCTCTCGTCTCTTGTTTTGTATCATTCTGAGGTTCCATTGGAATTTTGCGACTAAAATTGTAAAACTTATCCTCTGCGCATAAATATCGAGGTAATCGTGTAAACGGTAAACATCACGGTTATACGATTATTTCTTACGGTTCGTAGAAGTATCGTAAAATCCTTTCGTATAAGTATCAATCGTATAAAATGATGACGGCTAACTTAAAGCGCCAATGAATATCTCGACTATACAATTAAGAGTATGATTCTCCGGAGCAGTCGTGAGAATGTATTCCTGCCATTCAATCATACGAAGAGATTACAGCTAAATTGTCGCATCGTCGTACGAAACACCGATTCTCCGATAGGAATCGTAAAATCGCCTGAACCGCATAACGGCTCGATTTGGCCTAAAACACGATAAACGGCTCACTTGCAATTCTAGGTGAGAATTCGGCCCAAGTACGATGACGGTCACAACTTGTTCCGCAAGCCATAAAGAAATGGAAATAATGTAGAAAATGAATGTTTCCGGAGAAGAAAAGGAAAAATTCCGCATAAGAATTGGGGAAAGTGGACCAATCCTGAAGCCTATATATGAGAGAGGAGAAGGAAGAGACAGGACACTTTTAAATTCTCCGCACTGAAATACTTAGAGAATTAGGGTTATTTTCCTAGTTTATTAGCGAGCTGAGACTCATCTAGATTTACTAGTCTTAGGTTTTCGTACTACATGATTAGCCAACAGCTTACGTAGCCAAGACTTATCATTTGTTGTGAAACGCTCATACGATTCGTAATAAGACACCCTTTTTCTCTCTTTTTCGTATTTTCAATCTCATATATTGTCCTTCATTTTCGTGTTCTGATTTTATACGTTTTGACTCACATAAATCGGGGATCTCTGGAAAGTTAGAGTTATCTCTGAATTTTTGTAACTAACGGAAAATCGACAGTGCGATTCTCGGTTCCCACAGTTTGGCACTAGAAGGACGGGACAAGTTATTTCTTTCACGTTAAACAGCTAGTTCATAAACATGAATACTAAAACTCAACATGACCAACAAGCTCGTGACGGTCTTCCACCACACGAATACGTTGAGCAGACTCCACCAACGAACATTACCGCAGTCAACACGAACGCAAACACTACAGCGTTCGAGGAGATTACGAAGATGTTCTCGAATCTCGAGAAGAAGTCGGAAGAACAAGAAAAGCTAACAAGCTCGCTCATGAAATAGGTGAAAACATTAACCGCAAGAACCAGAGGCATCCTCCCGCGCGGAACTATGTAGCTCCACAGGAGAAAAATTGAATTCGCGACCCCACATGACGGGACACAAAACACGCAGAAGAGCCGGCAAAAAAAAATCTTGAAGAGATAACTCCTGATGCCACATTGAAAAAGAACCTTCCACCTCTCGGTGAAGAAACATAAAATAACAAAATCGAACGAGTCAATTTAGAACTTAGTGAATAGTCCGATGGATTCGACGAAGATGCGGACATACATCCTAGGAGGGTTAGAGACAGTTCGACTCAATAAAATTCTCGATTCAATAAGTCGATGGTCGAGGAAGAAGAAAATATCTTCTGGATGGAACAACAGAAACAAGCTGAGGAACAAGCTTGAATCATCCGTAACAAACGCCGACAAGCTCACCAGGCTACTAAGGACGATTCCGATGCAATTGGCAATCTCAACCAATCACTCACAAAAATCATGGCCGAAATACAGGTGGTAAAATGACAAATACACCATGCTACTAGCGCGGCCCCAGAAATCGACCGAGTCCTCGAGGAGCCACGGAGAACTCCGTTCACGGCTTGTATAACCAATGCCCAGATTTTGGACCCGGAATAAGTCAAAATCCAATGTACGATGGTACTAAGGATCCGTAAGCACACTTACAAAGCTTTCAGATAGCAATGGCAAGGTCGATACTAAGGGAAGGCGAAAAAGACGCGGACTTCTACCTCCTGTTCGTCGAACATCTTCATGGGACAGCTCTCAAATGATTCTCTCGACTTAAATGGAACTCCATCGCGAGTTTCAAACAAATTTCCTCATAATTCCTCAGACAATACTCCATGTTCATGGATATGCAGACTTCCTATGTCGATCTTTGGATCCTCGCTCAAAAAGAAGACGAATCTCTTAGAGACTTCATGAAACAGTTCAAGATCATAATGTCAAGATTCAGCGGCATCATCGATAAAGTGGTCGTAGACGCGCTCCGCAAAACCCTCTAGTATAAATCCAAATTCAGGAAATGCATAGCCCTAAAGAAAATGCATACGATTTAGGACGCCTTGCAAAAAGCCACATATTTTATTAACATCGACGAAAAGATGAAAATCTGGTGCAAAAGCATAAGCCGACAAAGGTGTCCGCAAAAGATGCTCCATCCAAACATAAATCAAAAAAAAGGAAAACCATCATAACGACCAATATGTCCATCACGAAGGAGAGGACCTTCGAGGAGCGCATAACTATGCTATAAACCAGTCTTTGGAAAGAGAAAAAACGCAGGCAACACTTGGACCCAAAAATCTTCTTACGACGAGAATTCGTTTTTGCAAATTTAACCAAACAGGGTCATTCATTCTATGGAAAATTGCAAATTTCTTGGAACAAGATTGACGACAAAGCTACTCGCATGAAAAATATTGGAGATTTCCAGCGTAAATGTTATTCTCAGAGAGGCAACTCGGCCGCCGAGACCAGAATAAGCACCACCGGGAGGGAAGCGCAGAAGAGAGCCTGAGGATAAAATGAGCGCAAGGTAGAATCAAGTGCCAATTGGCCCGATCACCTTCTTTTTGGAGGGTCGTAGTATTGTAAAGATAGTGTCTCCGCAATAAAGGCATACCAGCGCAAGGTAGAATCGAGTGCCAATTGGCCCGATCACCTTCTTTCACGTCTTCTGATTTTCCGAGTAACGCCATTACCTTCAAGGAAATCAAAACAATCAGAATTGAAATCACCCACAGCAATCCCCTTGTAATCGACTTTTTCATCAGGGACCTTTTGGTCGCAAGGATCCTCGTTAACACAGAAAGCACCATAAACGTGATCCTCCGCGATATGCTGAATAGGATGGGCATCAAGCTGTTTGAAATCACACCCAGACCGAAGCCACTCATCGGACTCTCCGGCACAACGACCATAACTCTCGAATCAATTCAACTACACGTCATGGAGGAAGTCACCAAAATCGTTTATTTCATAGTAGTCGATCATCCTACCATCTATAACGCGACCATCAGAACACCTTCTATAATTCCATGAAGGCATTTCTATTAACTTACCACTTAGGCATCAAATTCATGATGCCCCACGGAATATACGCAATATGGGAATGTCAAAAACAAGAAAGACTCTGCTTCCTAGCCGAGCATAAACTAATACGGGTCGCAACGACGCCAACGATCGGCCAAAACGGACGAAGAAAACTTAGGCATCAACTGAAAAACATTTCGGATAAACCTGATAGCCATTCCAAAACGGCTCAACCTAAGAAGGCAACCAAGCCTCCGAGCCCAAAATCCCAAACCAAACGGCGCAAGCAACGCTCGAAAAAGTTGTCGACCCAACTGTAGCCACCAACAACTAAATTGGATGATGCAGCATCTCCAAACGAGTGATCTAAATCACGGTAACCAACTGAACTACGAGATGGCTTGATCAAGAAAAAGAGTACGTAGGAAACTTTTCGATAGAAAAGTGCAGCTGTCTCCCTCTCCAAAAGGGGGGGGGAGTGGGTATGTATACGTATACTCCCACATATCGAAACATCCACATTCGTGTACTAGATATTTTTGAAATTTTTACGCAATAAGAAAATCACATTCTACCTTAAAAATTCTTTGCCTCTTCTTGCAAATCGCACATATTCGATTACACTCGAAAACTTCTAAATCACCATACAACCCGGAAATAGAAGTCAAATGAAAATTCTAACACTCTTTTCACCCGCAAAGGCATGCATGCCCCTTAACACATCATGAGGACACTTCTCAAACAATAGTAAAAAACGCAAAACCTGCGAACAAAATAAAAACTTTCGGGAAAAGCGAGACGTCGCAAACTCCTGAAAATAAACTTCCAAATTTGTATGAACACAGTCTACATAGACTCCAAAACCAAAATGAGTGAACATACGCTCCTATATGAAACCCGTCCGTTGCCCCCCAACGGAAAAATTATTCACCTAACCTTTCTTGAGATTGGTTCTCGCACATCCGACACAAGGATATACAACGCTATAAAGAACCGAAATTTTGGTCAGCACTTCCAAACAACTTAGAAATTATCTTCGGGAAGATGCTTGATTCTGGATTGATGTGAATCTATCGCAGATTCCAACATCGAAATGGAATCAGGTTGACATCGCAAACAGGATACATAAGCCAGAATAGTCACCGCACCCCTTAAAACCAAGATTAAGCCTAGGTCTTTCCCTAAACCCAACACATTGGTCTCTAACATCTCAAGATATAATATCGAAAACCGTTATAAGATCCCTAAACTTGTCTCGTCACTCGCACACGTGAATCCGCGTAACTCAAGGATCATATTCTCCAAGAAAAACCGCAATAAGCTAAATGCAACGACAAATAAAAAAAATACGAACTGACTACTCGAACTTTTGTTTTCAATATACTACATATAAACGCAAATTACAAAGAGTTGCAAGGTGACAGGTTTTTCAAGACCACATACGGCCAAAACGTCCATGTCCGGCAAAAATCATAAACAAAATATTCTATCTACTAGGATCATAGCAATAGGTACACGACGCGCCAAACGTTCCCTGATCCTGATCCACCACTTCTTCATCACCACGCGTCGAGACCCCGACGTCCTTTCGAGGTATCCAGACATTTTCTTCAACTCAATGTCATACTGGAAGCCTGGTTCCTTGCCCTGATACAAAATGTCTTCCAAACTTCGGCATTTACGCCAATCTTTTATGGCTTGGTGATTGTGCTCCTGTTTATCGAATCAGGCTTCAAAGCACGCCAAACGATCCGCCACAACAGAGACAATTTCTCACTTGCCACGTCTAACCGCATGGCAAACCTTGGAGGCTTGCCTCCACACTAACGCCTTCATCTCCATCTTCAGACGAGAGTTGTCTTCCTCGAGCTTTTCGGCCCTATACCGAGCCATACGAACCTCATTATCCCTCGTCTGGAGAGCCTCTTCCATTATATGGATAGCCTGTCAGAATGCCATTAAAAAGTTAGCCAATATGCCTTCGCAAACCGAAACATGTAAACGAGCGCTAACCCCCATGCAATGGCGCAAAGCCTCAACGCGCAGTTTTGACCTCATGACTCTCTTCAGGGCAGAAGGCTGAAGTGGCGAAGCATCCAGAAGTAAAAAAATTGGATTCGTATGAGGGCAGCGGAACCTGATCCAAATCATCAAAATCGTTTAAGCATACCCTGGGGATCGATATCTACCCGAAGTGGGTAGAACCTCCAAGGACGTCCTCAGCTCGCAGAGATCTTTCTCACGCGGAAGGCAGCTCGTACGGAACAAAGTTCTCCATCATTGGCTCCTCCTCCTTGATAACGACTTCAGGACACGTACCAGCGTTATGGTAAGCAACGGTATTTTTTACTTGCTGCGGTGAAAAATCCCCCTAGTGAACCAGGCGGCCTCGGAGGAGATTCCTAATAATAATCAAATCATATGGAAATGGGGGAACGAGATCAGGAACTGCATAACAAAGAAAAGATGGGCGTTAGACATCATCAAAAAGAAATGAAAACCTTAAGTACTCGATCACGATACCGTATCGACCCCATCTCCACTTGAAAAGGGATATATATTCCTCTTCAATGGAGGCGCTACTTATTCACACAAAGAAATAGCGCTCTTTTTGGTGAAAAACTTGTTTTGGAACGATTGGATAATCACCATGTTGGTCTGAGGCACCAAGTAATATAGGGTAGTGTTACGCATGCTCTTCGTATGAATAAGCGCGGTCAAGTAATCGGTATCCAGAACCATCCCTTGCTCGTAGCTTAGGACTAAGGTACTGATCAAATTCTGAAGGCCACAAGGCAAAATCTGGTCGATCGACAAACCGTATCGACACAAGAAGTCGAATATAACTCGCATAATGGGAAACCATATCAACAAAACAATAAATGGGCCTCGTAGAAAGTGAACCAAGCAGAGGGTGGATAGCGAGCTTGCTCGCTGAGTTCGGGCAGACAGAACTCTACGTCATCTTGTACCCTGCAAAACTCTCGGATAGTGTTTAAGAAAGATATTCTACAATCGCTCAGGCCTCCGGATTCATCAACGAATTTAGGCCTTTCTGGGGCACCACGACTCGGGAGGCGGATTCCCACACCGCACGTTTCACGTAAGTATTTTTTGATCTCCTCTGATTCGATCGAATACCTCAGATTCTTAATCGACAACACAATGCCCCCATCGTCCGTCCGGAGGATTTCTGGGTCAAAAATTGACGGTCATGCATTCGTCGCAACTCCCATCCCCAAATTCATAGCAAGGTAAAAAAAGACGCAACAAAGAGAGTGGGAGAATAGAAGTTCTTGTTTAACTATGAGAATTTCTTGGAAAGAAAATTAATGAAATCTAAAGAAGGTAACTTCTCCATTTTATGAGAAAATTTTTACTATTCATCTCTGAACCTTTTGAGCCATTAATTCCGCCTACTTATCAAACTTAACGCCTCACGAGAACATTCCAAATGTTCTTGCGGGCTGGGTGGCCAATTGTTAGAGTCAAAAATGGTCACGATGAAATTAATGCATCATCAAGTCGCTACAATCCCAATCAACGGTACATGTTAAATAAAGAAATACATTTTGGAGGAAACGCACAATGATCACCGAACAATTAGGCAACCACCTATGTACTCTTATTTCCTTAGCCGAGAAGGTTTTGTGCCACTGGGTTTTCTTGTCGCTGAGGTTTTAACGAGGCAAGATGGTTCGCTTATGACTAACGTTCACTGAAAATTAAAGACCACAACTGATACATTTCGGAACAAAGACAAGCAAGTCAAAAATTTCCGATAAACGTTTCCGGCTCCGAGCATTATTTACAAGACATACGAAAACACAGATGCTAAACGCACAATCAGCTTGCCAGTCGGCAAGCTGAACGTCACACATTCAGCTCGCCAACTGGCGAGCTGAATCTCACAAATTCAGCTTGCCTATTAGCGAGTTAATTTTGTCTCAAACCTCTTGTCTCTTGTTTCGTATCATTCCGAGGTTCCGTTGGAATTCTGCGACTAAAATCGTAAAACTTATTCTCTCCGTATAAATGTCGAGGTAATCGTGTAAACGGTAAACATCACGGTTATACGATTATTCCTTACAGTTCGCGGGGATTATCTTAAAATCCTTTCGTATAAGTTTCAGTCGTATAAAATGATGATGGCTACCTTAAAACGTTGATGAATATCTCGACTATGCGATTAAAAGTATCATTCTCCAGAGCAGTCGTGAAAATGTATTCATGCCATTCAATCATAAGAAGCGGTGACGGCTAAATTTTTGCATCATCGTACGAAAGATCGATTCTCGGATACGAATCATAAAAGGCGATAAACGGCCCACTTGCAATTCTAGGTGAGAATTCGGCCCAAGTAAGATGACAATCAAAGCTTGTTCCGCAAGCCATAAAGAAATGGAAAGAATGCAGAAAATGAATGTTTCCAGAGAAGAAAAGGAAGATTTCCGCAGAAGAATCGGGGACCGAAAAGGAAGGCGGACCAACCTTGAAGCCTATATAAGAGAGAGGAAGAGGAGGAGACGTGACACTTTTTAATTCTCCACAATGAAATACTTAGAGCATTAGGGTTACTTTTCGATTTTATTAGCAAGCTGCGACTCAACAAGGTGTACTAGTCTTAGGTTTTCGTACTACGGGATTAGCCAATAGCTTACGTAGCCAAGGCTTATCATCTGTTTTGAAACACTCATACGATTCGTACTAAGACACCCTTTTCTCTCTTTTCATATTGTCATCTCATATTTTTTTCCTTCATTTTCGTGTTCTTATTTTATACGTTTTGACTCACAGAAATTCGGGATCTCTGGAAAGTTAGAGTTATCTATAAATTTCCATAACTAAAGGAAATCGACAGTGCAAATCTCGGTTTCCATAGTGTTTGAACCATTAGATTGGGTTTCTTTGCATATGAGACCAGAAAGATTCCCACAAAAGAGGAGTTCAAAGCTTCCACCTAGAGGAGATGGTCCATTCAATATTCCAAAGAAGATCAATGACAATGCTTATCAATTGGAAATTCGATGTGAGTTCAATATCTCAAATCGCTTTAATGTTGTTGATCTCTCTCCATATGGTGCATATGATCCAGTTTTGAAGTCAAAACCTTCTGAAGAGGGTGGGAACGATGAGGACATAGAACCAACCATTGAACCAACACTTGTACCACAAGTTAGGGAAGCTCCAATGACACATTAAAAGACTATAAGGATTAGAGAAGGATTCAATGACGTGTTGTAGGCCCTAATAAAAACAATAGAACTTGGAGGCTTCACCAAAAACAATCCAGAAGTTAACTTAAGCTCGGATGGCCTCAAAGAAGAGTTGCTGGAGAATTTCATCCATTTGAGTCTCAAGGAGATCCGGACTAAGTCCAATCAATCTAAGTTTATTTTTTGACAGGAAATGGAGCTCAACACAACAAGATTCACTCCAGAACCATTCCCGAGAATATACACTCAATACAAGTCAGCTGGCCATTTGAGAGCAAACAAGGTCAGAAGAGGATTCTGAAGTAAACCACGTGGAAATGCTTGATGATAAATATCATACAAGCCTAAAGGGACTAGAAGAAGAAAAATTCAACAAGGGATTCAAGTTGGATGGACCAGAACAAGCATAATGCATTTCAGCTACTAAACCGCACAGACCGAGCCAAAATCAGGTATTTTCAAGTTATAATATGCAGGTGAAACTGAGTTTATCAGAAGTTTATAAGGCTTCTAAGGACAAAATTTATATCCCAATAGAGTCTACAACAATTTGGTTTATTTTATTTTAAGTTTACAAACATTTCTGTTTTGTGTGTGTAAACGCTTTGTTGTTTTATTTTGCAAGTCTCGTTATTTTGAGTCTTTGTTTTAAATTTGTGTCTACCTAATTAGGTCTTAAGATGAAGAACCACTATATAAGGTTCCCCTACAGCCTTGTAAAACTCAGACATTTTTGTTGATTAATAAAGTTGCATTTTCCTCTCTTTCAAGTGGTACTTGTAGATATTTCAGCTTCTGCCTTTGTGTGTGGATTCACAATTGGAAGAGCTTGCTTGTTGTATCAGATCCTTCCATAGTCTTTGTGGTGTGTTTGATCCATCCTCACTCCATCTAGTGATCCTACAAGAGAGAGCGTTATAGCTAACTTGTTTGATCCCATATCGATTGACTTTCACCCACTAAAGCAGTACGAGAGAGCGTGAAAGCTAGCGTCTTTGATTCAATCAAAGGCTCTCCCCGGATTCTTATATCAACGGGAGAAATTGACGAGACTACACCTATCAGCACTTGACAGCACAACATGGTTCCAGCATACGAAGAACGGGATGACTAAGTGCATCAAGCGTCTAATGCAAGGACTTCTTAGAGTGGCATATCCTACGTTCAAGGATATGCCACCCGATGACCAGGAGTACTGGTTTTACCAAAAAAATTATAAGTATATATAGTTACTAAAATAAAAATTTTAAACATTATAGAGGCCAAGAAGGATTTCTATGCACGAGCGGCCATGAATTACACTAGCCATGTCTATGCATGAAAGCACAGTTGGTACATTGAGGGGAAGAAACACACCGGGATGCCTGAAGAAGTGATATAGGACCAAAAGTGATGGATCCTAAGTGGTGGATTCATGGAGAACTTGTCGTTGGAGTAAGGTCACTCTCAACAGATTCTGATGAATGAATGAAGAAGAGAATGGATCGGTAGACTCCACACAAGAGATAGAAGTCTTGTGATAAATCTTGTTCACTCAAGCTTCAAGGAATCTCACACAAGAAGCAGGTGTTTTTTCTCCAAAAGAAAACTAGGGTTTTATTTCATTAAAGGTAAGTGTTACATGCTGAGAAGGGGCTTTATATATAGTCTGGCAGCAAGGGACCTTCTAGGGTTAAAGTTCATTACAAGAAGGAATAAACTTGCAAAACAACATACTCAAAATTTAAATAAAGACACAAAATAAAAGGACTAAAGGTCTAATCCTGCAAAACAAAAAATAACCAGTTATTTATTCAAATGGAAATTCATACCTTAGATAGATTGGTAAGTTCTTCATGGACATTTTGAGTGGCTTGAGAAACTCTTGAAATAGTGAATAATGCAACTTTTTGAATTCCTTGAAGAATTGGCAGAAACATATTTGTTGGAGTCTTAAACTGTTCTTGAGGCTTTTCTAGCATTCTCTTGTTAATCTCTTTTTCATTGGATTCTTCATGCTCTATTAGTGTGATGAGATTCTCTACAGACTTGTTGAACTTCTCTCTTAAGCATTTAGTTCCTGATCTTGTCTTGGGGCCTTGATTCATAGTTGTTATGTTGATGATATCTTCCACAAATTATGTTGGATCAGTTTGGATGTCCTCATCAGGAAGTCTTGGAGGACTTCGTCAAATATTGGGAGAAGCAGAAAACAAAGGAAAAGTCGGAGACCAACAAGCAGAACCGGTACAGTTCATGAGATGGTAGGGGGATCTCGACTACCAACACTGGTTCCAAGAGTGCGGTCACTCGAACTGTTGAGATGGTATGAAAACCTTTACAAAATACAAAACTTAATATTGAATATAAGTTGATTCTCATTTTTAAAATAGGAGCGTGAGACTGGCCATCGACCGACGCTCATCGAGCTTATGGAGGACATCCACACGAACAAGAAGACGGGCCAGGTATAAGGTCCGCGTGTTCGCGAGATTGTGGAGACGACAAGGAAGCTGATAGAAGAACGGGCATCTCAAGAGTCTACTGGTAGTGGCGAACTCCCGCTCGATACTCAGTATGAGATTTCGTCTCAGGTATGTATTATGTTAATTATATTTTAAAATATAATTTATCAATTTCTTAAGATAATGATTTGTTTTTTTTATTTCTTGCAGGCTACGAAGAAACGGAAGGGCGCATGTTAAGGCTCGGGAACATGGACTCCTACTGTTTCCCGGGATCCTTTCGATCAAGGGATCTATATCGAGACGAGGAGATGAAGCGGAAGGACGCGGCCATGGTGGTCATGCAGCAGGAGATGGTTGAGATGAGGGCCGCACAAAGGGAGCAAGAAGCTCAAATCCAAGCTCGCCTCGAAGCCCAGCTCAAAGCCCAGCAAGATCAGATGCAGGTTCGGATGGAAGCCCAAATGAAGGTTCAAATGGACTCGTTCATGGCTTAGATGGCTTAGGGGTTCCCACCACCCTCACCCGAGTAGTTTAGGTTTCATTTTAGACTTATTATCGGTTGTATCGAATCTTCTTAATGTTTTTTGGTTTTTGTAAATATTTTGCAAATTTTAATTTTATGAATATTTTTAAAATTTTAATTATTAATTAATAAATATAAGATCCGTCAGTAATCCGTCACTGTTCCGTCAGGAACGTGACATCAGAAATTCTGTCAGGAATTTTCCAGGAATTCCTGATGGATACTTCCAGAATGCTGACGGATTACTTATTGACGGGTATTCTGTCAGCGTTTCGTCATGAAGAATCCGTCAGGAATCCGTCATGAAGTATCCGTCAGGAATTCCAGACGGATATTTCATTGCTGATGACCTAGTACTAACGGACACAATCCGTCAGGTTTTTGTCAAGAATGACGATTCGTGACGAGTTTTTTCGTTAGTTTAGGCGTGTTTTCTTGTAGTGAATATAATATCATAAATATGCAAATTTGTGGGATACGTTTAGATCATGATAAAGTTAATTTCTACAATACGAAACGGAAGGACCGAAACCAAATTTTAAAAATTTCTAAATGTATCCTAAATTTATCTAAAGATCCGAACCATAATTCAACGATTATATCCGACTCTCCGCCCTCTCTTGTAGAACATCAAATGCCACTAGAAAAATATAACACTTGCACTAATGGTGAAATTTTTTCATTTCAATATAGTATCTACTAATACACATGATATTAAAGCATTGTCATAAATTCTTGTATACCTCCTCTAAAGATAAACATATAAAGTTGCCCATTAATTTATTTGACAATAAGAATGTGATGTGATTTTCTTAGCTTAAAATTGTATGGAAAATCTAAAACCTCTATCAAAAACTATAACTTTTTTTTTATTAAATGTTAAATTTATTAATCAAAGAGTTCTATTTACAAGGTACAATGTATAATTTTATTTTTTACATAAACTAAGTGGATATTCATCAATATTTTTATATTTACAAAAGTCATGAAAATTATATATACACAAAGTAACATTCATCCAAAGTTATACATGTGTGTGTGAATAGTTTTTCATAACAATGCAAAATACATAAACAATAAAAGTATTCAAAAGTGTTTATCACATCACTATTCAAATATATCATAGATAATTATAAAAAATAATACTATATCATATTTACAAAATAATAATTCAAATTTTAAGTTCATTTTCCAAAAATAACAATTTGCCAAATATTCAAAAGAATTATTAATAAAAATCTAAAAATAGGGTTTAGTTTTGAAGAGGTTAGAGTTTATTCTTACGGTTTATGATTTAAATTTAAAAATTTGAAGTTATTTAAAATTTATGATATTTTATAACACATATGTTTTTGTGGTATTTTGGAACAAATTAGAATGTGTTGTATTTTTAGAGCAAAAACTAAAAATGTATTTATTTTAAGTACTCTCCTTCACAAGATGATAGTACAAAAACCATTATGTTGCTTAGCTAAAGAAAATATTATTAGTGTAACATTTTAATATTTATAATGGTGAGTGGTGAGGTGACTAGGGTTTCGGCGTTGGCAAGTGGTGAGGCGATTGACGGTAAATCGGGGACGGATGATGCTACAATGGATGATGTGGGTCGTCCTCCAGATCTAATCGGTGGGAAGAAGTTGCAGTCTTGGTCGGAGAAGGTTAAGGCCAGTAGCGGTGGAGGTATGCCTTATCCTGAGGAAGTGGTTGATGAAGGTTTTGTTGAAGAGAGAATTCGTTTGGAATTTCCCGATGGAGAAGATGGCAAACCGGTAATCACAGTTGGTAGGGAGCTGATTGACGCCATGAATGGATTGTGGAGTAGATGTCTTTTTGTTAAAATTTTAGGGAGGAGTTTCCAAATTCCAGTGTTATTGAGAAGACTTTGCGAAATTTGGAGCCCTAAGGGTGGCATGTCGTTGATTGATTTTCCTAGGCAGTTTTTCATGATCAAATTTGAAAAAGAAGAGGATTATCTTGCAGCAATTTCATGGGGTCCTTGGAAGATTTATGGCTGTCATTTGTTGATGCAGACTTGGTCGGAGAATTTTGATCCTACTGTTGATGATATTGTAACCACCCCGGTTTGGGTAAGGGTGGCTAATCTTCCAATGAATCTGTATCACAAAACAATCTTCAAAGGAATTGTTAAGGGGTTAGGAGTTCCAGTCAAAGTTGATCCTACTACTCTAAGGTTTGAGAGAGGTTGGTTTGCAAGAATTTGTGTTGAAATTAATTTGAAGAAACCCTTAAAAAGTTCTATGTTAGTGAACGATGAGAGATATTATGTCACTTATGAAGGACTATCTCAAATTTGTCCCCTTTGTGGACTGTTTGGGCATCTTGCTCAAAGATGTGACAAATCAAGAAAGATTGTGAATTTAGATGCAAAATTTGTGGTTGTAGCGGAGAACCAGAAGAGACAAGCTAGAGATGCGAAGGGATTTAGCCAAGTCAGAAGACCAGTTAGGAGAAATTTTGGGACCCAATTGGAGAAGAGAACGGATAATTCGTTGGTAAGATCGGGGAAGCAAGTAGGACAAATTCCAATTTCTAAAGTTTTTGACAAACTTCAGGAGGATATCGCCACTCAACATATCGAAGCTAGCACTATGGAAGTTGAAAGGATTACAGAGCAGGTGGTAAATCACTCTATAGTGGAAGTGGTGGAAGTAGAATCACAGTCTGGTGGGAAGGATGATGTGGTTAATCAAAAGTCTGAAGGAAGTTTAATGGATGTAGAAGGTAATAAGAAGAATGTGGGTATTAATCATGGTTTATCAACTAGTGAGTTAGCTTTAAACTTTGGTAGCACAGAAGGAAAGGGGCTTAATCCAGATTTAATATCAAGTCGGGTAGCAAGTGATTCTAAGGGGAGTAAAGAAGGCATTAATCTGCGAACTAAACAAAAGTTTAAAAAATCAGGAAAACCAGCTAGAGGTTTGGTGTATGGTCCGACAAAGGGGGATAGTGATGGTTTTACTATGGGATCAAGACAATGGATTGAAAAAGAGAAAAATTTGAGATTTGTGGAGTCTTGTAAAGTTGCCTTGTTGGATACATCTGGTGAACGATTACCATTAGTAGAGAGAAGTAATTCTATGGATAAGAGTAATACATCACAATTTAATGATATTTGTATGGAGCTATCCTCTGTGAAGCAGAGGAGATTAGCAGAAGGTGAGGGGTTGGGGACGAAGGTTTAGCAAGTTTCCCCGGTTATTCTATTTTCTTTGATTTTTATTATGTTGAGTTGCATTTTTGGAATTGCCGGGGGGAAAATAAACCAAATTTTCGGAGGTCAATCCGGTATTTACTGAAGAAATTTGAAGTGGATATTTTGGGTGTTTTTGAGACACATGTGAGTGGTGATAGAGCTGCACGTATTTGTAATCAGTTGGGTTTTGATAGATCAGTTCGAGTTGATGCGGTGGGACAAAGAGGAGGTATTTGGCTGTTATGGAGGTCTAGAGTTGGGGAAGTTGAGGTATTAACGACTACAAATCAATATATATATATGCTCAGATTTCTCGGGATGAGGATGTCTTGCATTTGGTCATCGTGTATGCTGCTCCAACTGTTTCAAGGCGTAGTAATCTTTGGGAGGAGTTACGGGCGTTAGTTACAGGAGTTGATGCGCCTTTTATTATTGGAGGTGACTTTAATACTATTGCTAGTGTTGAGGAGAGATCCGGCGGCAGTGGGAGGTTATCAGCTGATTCCCTAGAATTTGGAAGATGGATTCAAGATTGTTCTTTGATTAATATGGGTTTTACGGAAACCAATTTACGTGGAAAAGAGGTCGATCAACTAGTACGTTTATAGCTGAATGCCTTGACAGAGTTCTTTGTTGTCACCGTACTAGACTATCTTGGCCGGAAGCTTCAGTATCTCATCTACCGTTTTTATCGTCGGATCATACACCACTGTTGATGCATCTAAATTCTCCTAGGAAAATAGATCCCCGACGACGACCATTCCATTTTGAAGCCATGTGGATGAAACATGATGAGTTTAAGGACTTATTATCCTCTTCTTGGGCTTATGATGTTGATATTTGTACAGCATTAAGCTCGTTGACAAGTAGATTGAAACAGTGGAACAAACGTGTCTTTGGTAATGTTCAGAGGAAAAAAGACAGTATGTTAACTGAGCTAAAATCAATTCAAGAGCCGATGGAGAGTAATTGTACCTCAGAACTGATTGAGAATGAAGCTAGACTTATAAAGGAGCTTGATGAGGTTCTTGAACAGGAGGAAATATCATGGTTTCAAAAATCTAGGGAAAAATGGCTGGCCTTGGGTGATAGGAATACTAGATTTTTTCATACATCGACTATTATTCGTCGGAGAAGAAATTATATTGAGGGTCTTAAAGATGATGATGGAAGATGGATAACGGATCGGAATGAGTTGGAGAGGCTGGTTACTATAGCAGATTATATTCGCTGGAGGATGTTTCGGAGGTTTCGGGTTTGTTGCCAAGTGTCGGTTTTAACACAATTTCTCAAAGGGATCTTGTAGTTTTGGAAAGAGACTTTACGGAATAGGAAGTGTTTTTGGCGTTGAAAAGTATGAGTAGTTATAAAACCCCAAGTCCAGATGGATTCCAACCAATATTGTATCAGAATAATTAGGAGATTGTGGGTAATTCTGTCACAAGTTTTGTACTTAATTTCTTCTGTTATGGTGTGTTACAGGAAGGGATGAATGATGTGTTCCTTGTTTTACTGGGCAAAGTTGCGAAACCAAAGAGGGTAACTCAATATAGACTAATTAGTTTGTGTAACGTTTTGTTCAAGTTGATTATGAAGATGTTGGTGATCCGGTTAAAAAGTGTTATAGCAAAGTTAGTTGGTCCGGCTCAGACAAGCTTTATACCAGGAAGATTGGGGCTTGATAATATTGTTGTTGTTCAGGAAGTTGTTCATTCCATGAGGAGAAAAAAGGTCGTAAAGGCTGGATGCTATTGAAGCTAGACTTAGAGAAAGCTTATGATCGGATTAAATGGGACTTTTTAGAAGAGACATTACAGGTTTTTGGTTTCTCATAGAGGTGGATAAATTGGGTCTTACAATGTGTTAAGAACCCAAAGATGGTAGTGTTATGGAATGGTGAGAAATCATAATCTTTTAAGCCCTCAAGAGGGTTAAGACAAGGAGACCCGCTATCACCATTCTTGTTTGTACTATGCTTGGAGAGATTATGTCACCTAATTGATCTGGAAGTGGGTAGAGGCAAGTGGAAACCGATAAGACTATCTAGAGGAGGTCCTTTTATTTAACATATATGCTTTGCAGATGACTTAATTCTGTTTGCAGAAGCTTCAGTTGAGCAGATTCATATTATTAGTAAGGTTTTGCAAACTTTTTTTGAAGCATCTGGTCAAAAAGTTAGCCTTGAAAAATCTAAAATTTTCTTTTCAGAAAATGTGAATAGAGATCTCAAGAATCATATTAGCGCATTCAGTGGCATAAGTGTGACTAGAGAGTTGGGGAAATACTTGGGGATGCCCATACTTCACAAGATAATTAATAAGGAGACTTTTGGGGAGTTACTTATTAGAGCCTCAAATCGTTTATCTGGTTGGCGAAGTAAAATCTTGATTTTCGCAGGAAGAGTTACCCTCTCAAGATTGGTTTTGACAGCCATCCTGACTTATACTATGAGTTCCATTTTACTACCAGCTTCAATTTTGAAGAAACTTGATGGAGTGGTTAGGGATTTTATCTGGGGTAGTAATCCCGAGAAGCGTAAGACTCACCTTGTGTCATGGGATCGTTTGAGTGAATCTAAAAAATGTGGTGGTTGAGGCCTAAGACGTGCAAAAGAGATGAACTTATCTCTTATGTCTAAGCTAGGCTGGCGATTTTTAAAGGATGAGTTATCTTTGTGGGGGAGAGTTCTTCGAAGTAAATACAAAACCAGTTCGTTTCATATGATTACTAGATTACAGTTGAAGGGTCTAGTTTCGGGTTTTTGGCGTAGTATGGTGCGAGGCATTCAAGGGGTTTTAAAGAATGGTGTTCGTTGGGTCCCTGGTGATGGGAAAAGTATTAAGTTATGGTCAGATAGATGGTTAATGGATGATCCTATTAGTGAGTTGATTGATAATGAGATTCCAACAACTTTTTTGGAGTGGTCATTACGTGACATTTGGGACCTTCAACACGGTTGGAATAAGCTTGTTCTATCAAATTTCTTATCTCAGGAGATGTTACTACGGTTAGATGATGTGGTTTAAAATGATTTTACTTCAGTCCAAGATTGTTTGTCTTGGTCACTTACACATAATGGTTCTTTCTCAGTTAAGTCCGCATATAAATCTCTGACTATGTGTAGAAGG
>OVBE01004797.1:0-23053 GCA_900406425.1 Iberis pinnata | reverse complement strand
TGTCGGTATTTCTACGTTTATTATTTTCGATTACGTTTGTATAATTAACCAACTATATAACGATCCCAACTATTTCTTCTCCTATCTCGGAAATTATCTCGTTTAACCCCGGGATTATATTCCAATGGACCGGAATATATTTCCGTGGTTCGACTGAGTTAAATTTCGAGATAGGCGTAATAACCTCGGTTTTGGTCAAATGGGGTTGACTGGAAACGGGGTGTTACACGCACTCCTTTCCTTCTCGTTGATTCCATTGTCCAAGAATGCTTTCTAAGTACCTGAAACATCTCCAATATGCACATGTATGCAAATGCTAATGCATAACTATCTAAAAATGTAAACTTACTAAGAAAGCAAATTAATGAAACATATTGACAACTAAATGAACCCAAAATGATGATAAATGCGTTCCTAAAACATGTAAAATGCAGAGACATCAACTCCCCCAAACTAAATCATTGCTTGCCCTCAAGACAGTAATTCATGATCTTGGAAAATAAGTTTGAAAGCGGGAACTCAAAACCAAAACATGTTGATAAACTAGAGAATGTCAATGTCCAGGTTACTAATTCTAGAATGCAAAGTAATCTCATTCTACTTGAAAACTTTAGCCATACTCATCAAAACATAATTCATATCAGCTCTAATCTACACATACATTCAAAACCACTTATCCCTTTAACATTCATTAATCAGAAACTGTGGATCAAGTTATACACATTCATTGAACTCATTTGGTCTAGGGACAGGTTAAGAGAAAAAGTTGGTCCCTCTATACAATGGTCAACATTTTCACAAGAGGGATCACTCAAAAGGAAATGAGCTTTAGAATAATGCTAAAGGTAGGAACCAATTGATGCATACAAAAAAAAATCTCATCTACCCCATAACATAGAAGCTAGAAGTTTTCCTAATTCTAAACCCAGTATGATATCATATTTCTACCCTTTATAGGCCAAAGATAACTTCATGGTTTTCATTTCCTTTTCTCCTTCTCTTTCTCTTACTTTAGGAGATGTTTCTTTTGATGATTTCTAGTGGGTTGGTTTCTTTATGATGGTGCCAGCTATAGTTCTATTTTCTTCTTTTTTCTTCTTACACATGAAGATATTTTAGGCTTTTGTCCTTCTCTTTTCTTTTTGCACCAACCATACATTTTCATTACAATACCCACATCCCTTACTAGATCATAATGTTTTGTTATTTCCTCTCCTAAAAGTTCTTAACCATTTTCCTTTCTGTTTTGCTTCTTCCACACTGTTCTTTTCCTTTTCAATTACCCCAAATACCCAGAATCGAATCCCACCTAGTCATATCTAGTCTAAAAATCGTGAACTAGAACTATATGAAAATCCATTCTTGTCGGTTCTAACCTAACACTTTCTACCAAACTCATTCCATAAAAGACCTTACAACCATTAACAGATATATGGCTTGAAAGAAAGCTAAGTTTAAGGTGGGAAATCTACTTGGACTAGCAAGAGTGGTAGAATGGTAGAAGAAAATCTAAGTATGTATATTGTATCCATGAGTTCAAAATCCAATGCATAGACATGACAATTATAAATCAAGTTCAGGTTCAAATAGATAGGGACAAGCATCATATTACAACATGCTTCAGTTAAGAACAAATCATGCAATTATGGATTTCGAGCATGGTGCAGCCTTAGTTCAAATTCAAATACAATGCATTAGACAACTAATAACTAGAGCACTGACACTATCTAATAAAACAGCACATTTACAAGGATGTTATCATCCTAGTTCCCTATACAAGTGTAACTGATAAGCTTAAATACAATCCTAACAAGCTAATGCAACTACATGAACACTCTGTTTTTAAACTGATTTTTGAAAAAATTTAGAATTTAATTTTTTTCTACGCCTTAGATGATATTCACAAATGGAATTAAGAAAACAAACACAAATTTCATTAGATGGTTCCTAAACCGTCTCTCAAACTTAAATTACACAGTCTCTTATGTAATCATAATTTTCAGGAGAGTTCATGAAATAGAACAACTTAAACACACCTAAAAAGAAGACAAACTCAAATGGCAATGTAATGGATTATACAATGGTTGTGTGAAGATGAACCTTAGTACGGGTTGAAGAGGGAGGAGATGTGAGCATCCATAGTCTCTGCAGTATAGGCTGGAATAGAGCTGGATGCTTCATGTTGGAGTGGTTCAAAACCCAGCCTACTACCAGCTCCAAAGTTGTGAGTTGCGGAATTCTGCCTCTTCTTCCTCTTGTTTGTGTCAGGTTCGCAAGAGGAGTGTCGGGGTGGTTGAGTCTTGATTGGTTACCGATAATGGTAGAATTGCTCCTTGCAAGAGCACCTTGGGAGGGAAGCTGCATTCGCCTAGAAGGGCTTGCTTTGTTGACTTTTAAAGTGAGGTTCTTGATTTGGGTGGTTAAATCCTTGAATGTAATCTTGATATATTTGTCCTGGAATTTCTGCCACTTTTGGAGCAGGCCAATTTTCTTGTGAGCTTCAGCTAGGGTTCTGCTCTTCTTGGTTTTTGGAGCCTCTTCAAAATAGTAACATTTTTGTATTACATGAAGCACGTGTGGTCGCAGCTACTTCTTCCTCTGAATAGTAGAAGACATCTTCATTTGGTTGGAAGTTGATGTTGTCTCCCATCCTGACAGTGATAATAGAAGTGTTTGGGAGCAACAATCTTGATTCCCCCAAGCATGGATGGATGAATTTGTACAGCTTCTTATGCCTTGGTCCTTCAAAGAAATGTGCTTTCTTCAAGTAGTTAAGATCTATCCATTTTGGTGGCTGAGTTTAGAATTTAGAGGGACTTTTCAAGCTTGTAGTTTAGGAGTCACAATCCCTCCAATTGTCAAGTCACCTCCTTTTCCATTTTTATGTAGATTCACTGCCCATTCCTTATACCACAACATTTGGTCGATCAAAACACGAGAAAGGCTAGTGTTAGCTCTATCACCATGCATCAGCCAACCATCGGAAGTGCGCTTCAGAGGAGACTTTAATGCCAAGTCTATCATTCCCATTTTACCTTCATTCACGTTTCTAGTTACTTATCTCGCAAACATGGTGTTAGCATCAGATTTGTGGAAGTATCTCACAATTGGGCTTCGTAAACTTGCACTCTTTGATCGATTTGAACCGTAATTACCAAACCTTATGGTTTTCCATATTGCAAAAAGTTCGTCTTTATCAAAATCTTGGGTTTCGTCTCCTTCGGATGAGAATCCAAACAGATGATCCAATTTGTCAATTGTGATTTTATATCCATCTCCCCTTACTAGAAAGGTGATATATCCTAGAGAGTCTTCATCACCATATTGAATCTGAAGAATTGCTAGAAAGTAGCAAGTCTCATGTTGGAAAGCATCAGGATGATTTGCCATGAACTTATCAATGTTGGCCAATCTGAACAGATAGTCCATGTCTTTCTCTATTCTGAGAGCCTCCATCGTGTGCTTATGAGGAAATCTGGAGCCCTTAAAACCTCTTGAAAATAGAGCAGAAATGTACTTCCATTCCGAGTGATATTTGGTCATCCTTTTGGAAACTTTCTCCTTGACCATCGTGGACATGTGCTCAAGCTGGTGTTCTATCCGTTGAACACTCACTTCTTCTCTATAATCTGGGTCATCGCTGTCCTCATCCTCTTCTTCTACCGACGGTTTCTTTCCCTTCTTGATGTCCTTCTTTTTCCTTAAGAACTCAACTTCTTTCTTTCTGTATGCTCGCTTCTCCTTAGCAGTAAATTCTGGTTCTGCTTCTTCGATCTCTTTCTTGTGGTTTGATTTCTTCTTCTTAACAGTAAGCATTGGTTACGCCTCCTTGATCCCCATTTGGTCAAGTTTATAAGCTTCCTTGGTTCTTCGAAAGTTTTCAGCAATACTCCTTGCTTGCTTCTTCTTGGGAGTGAACACTGGTTCTTCCTCCTGGATCTCCATTTGATCAAGTTGATAAGCTTCCTTGGTTCTTTCGAAAGTTTTCAGCAATGCTCCTTGCTTGCTTTTTCTTGGCAGTGAGCACTGATTCTTCTGGTGTGATCTCCATTTGGTCTTGCGAAATGTTATAAGCTGCTTTGGTTCTGCGAACATTTTCGGCAATGCTCCTTGCTGATGCTCGAGACATGTTAAGTGTCTTGATCCTAAAGAAGCAGTAGACAATTCAAAAACGAGAAACGTTTTCAACAGAACCAACAAGTCATCAGAGTGAGATCTTATCCAATATGAAACTCTCAAATTGATCATTCATTGAAAATCCGAGTTCATACTATACCAAGAAGCAAAATTATGTGTTCCATCAAAAACTAAAGAGTTTGAAAACGGTTTTATCAGATGATAGCAAGTGAAGAACGATCATTAACCAAGGAGATTGGTGATTTAAGCAACAAAAGCCGGTTTATCAAAGCAAAATTCAGAGAGTTAAAACCGATTTTTATGATTCAAGGAAGTTTAGGAACTAAAACCAACTTGACTACTCGACCGAGAAACATCAAAACCAAAAACCAAGAAACATCAAGAGGGTTGGATGCTAGTTCAATAGGTGTTTAGTGAGAATATTGGTTTAGTGACCAAGCTAGTATTAGGGTTTAACTCTCAATGAAAGCAACAAAACTAAAAACACGAATGAAATCTCAATGAAAACTCTCAATGAGTTAAATATTGAGTTCAGCTCTCAACGAAAGCAGCAAGGGTTTAGAAACCAAAACCGAATTTCTTCAAAATATATCCGAAAAAAATCAGATGGTTTAGGAGTTAAAGAACTAAAAACCATGTGAGTGTTCTTCAAAAGCTTGGTGAAATCTGTAGAACTTGAAACTTGAGAAGTTATATGCTTAATCTTCAAGAAAACCGAATGAAAACCAAAGATTTTGATAGTGTAAGAGCAATGGTATTATGAGAGTGGAGGTGAAGAAGGGTGTTGAAATCCCTTAAATAGACTTATGTCCGAAAAATATGTAGAGGGGATGTGGCCTTTAGATCATGTGGAGGAGATGTGAAGTTGAGTGATCAACATGGGACCGAGATGGTGCAAGGAATCTTATGAAAAGTTGGAGACAACACTCCCTTGGCCTCATTTGGCACGGGTTGGGAAGAGACATGAGTGTAGATCATTGTGTCAGCCAAGTGGAGGAGTAACGATGCGTATGATTCAGATACTAATCGAACAGTTGATTATGCCAGACGTAAAAAAAAAGTTGGGCTCGGGTCTTGGCCAAACTGTTGATCGAGCTTGGTCATGGCTTGATGTGAAAATATTTTGGGGTCGGGTGTATGATCAAGCCCGCTAATTGAGCTCTTCTATTCTTAACCCGGGTGAAGCCACCAGCTTGGTGTGTGATCGATCCGGTTGATAGTTCCAAGTTGTTGGCCGAGCTAATCCTTAAGCTTGAGAAACCTTGTCCTGGCTTGGTCCTTGGCCAAGTCATTTAGCCGAGTTAATTCTTTGTTCTTCTTTTCCCTATACCAAGTATCCAAGACATGATCCTATGGTACCTAAAACACTATAACCAAACAAAAACTTGAATGTGTTAAAAGAAAAACTAAACATGAATTTAAAATTTTCTATGTACAAGGATAGACATGGGATTTCCTCCCAACTAAGCTTGTTTAAAGTTACTAAGCTTGACTTCCTGTTTAAATTCTATTAACCCTGAGATGGTTCTCCAAAGAGAACTGAGGTTCCTTCTAAAATGACTCTTTCGGCCAAATAAGGTTTTATCCTTTGACCATACAATGTGAATTCTTCTCCATACTTTTTAATCAGATTGATGGCACCATAGGGCAGAACTTCCTTGATCGAGAATAGACCAGAATATTTTGACTTCAGCTTCCCTGGAAATAACCTGAGTCTTGAATTGAAAATGAGCACTTGATCACCAACTTTAAATTCCTTAGCCGAAATATTCTTTTCATGGAAGGCCTTGGTTCTTTCCTTGTAAACTTTGGAACACTCATAAGCTTCAAGTCTAGTCTCTTCAAGTTCATGCATGCTCATTTCCCCCTTTTCTTGAGCTGTCTGGAGATCGAAATTCATAGCTTAGTCGCCCAGAGTGCCTTGTACTCAACTTCAACTGGTAGATGGCATGCCTTCCCATAGAAGAGCTGGAATGGTGTGGGTCCTATTGGTGTTTTGAAGGCTGTCTTATACGCCCATAGTGTGTCATCAAGTTTGGTCGACCACTCTCTTATTGAATTCCCCACAACCTTTACCAGAATAGCTTTGATTTGTTTGTTGGAGACTTCAAGCTGTCCACTGGTTTGTGAGTGATAAGGCATCGCCACGTTGTGCTTCACCCTATACTTCTTTAACATATTTTCAAACATCTTGTTGATGAAATGAGACCCACCATCACTTATGACCACTCTTGGTATACCAACTCTGGGAAAAATCATCCATGAATATCTCAAGCATCTCTTCAATTAAATCTGAAAAAATAGAAGTCATGCATCTCCGAAAAGTAGCAGGTGCATTGCAAAGACCATAAGGCATTCTCCTATAGGCAAATGTTCTATAAGGGCTTGTAAAAGTGGTTTTTCCTGATCATGAGGGTGAATAGGGATTTGAAAGAATCCAGTATACCATCAAGAAAAAAGTAATAAGGGTGGTTTGCAAGTCGTTCTAACATTTGATCAATGAAAGGCAATGGAAAGTGATATTTTCTAGATGCAACATCAATTTCCTATAATCGATGCACATTTATGGCCTGTGATAATTCGAGTTTGTACTAATTCTTCCCTATCTTTTTCACAACACAATGAACTAGTGTTATCCAAGTACTATCAGAGATAGGATAAATAACACCAGCATCTAAGAACTTAAGAATTTCCTTCTTCACCACTTGTTTCAAATGAGGATTTAATCTTCTTTTAGGTTCAATTCTAGAGTAAGATTCATTTTCAAGGTTAATTCCATGAGTGCATATAATAGGTGATATTCCCTTGATGTCATCTAATGAATACCCTATGGTTCTCCTAAACTTTCTTAATTCAGTCAATAACAAATGCAACTCATCATCACTAATTTCATCATTCACTATGGAAGGATATGTGGATTTAGGTCCAAGAAAGTTGTTCCTTAGCCCTTTGGGAAGCGGTTTCAAGTTCACATATGGTGCCTTGAGCTCAAACCAGTCTTCTAATGACGCAGAATCTGTATGTGCATGGGTGAGAAACTGACTCGGTTTCTGCTCGATTCTGATCTGCTCAGCAGCTGAGAAAACTTGTCTTTCTGCACTTTGGACATCTTCAAATGGTTCTTCATGCTCCAATGGTTTATGCGAGTCGAATATCATCTTGTAACCCAAAGATTCATTGTATAGATACCCCTCACCCCCATTCTTTGTTAATATGGTCTGGAGATGATCATCCTCATTCAACTCTACCAATAACTCATCAGCAAATTGAACCATCTCTTCTGTGTAGAAAATTTCCCCTTCAACAGTTGGTTTCTTCATTGCTTCCTGAATATCAAAATCCATCTTCAGATCCTTACTCATGTTCAATTGAATCTTGCCCTTATGAACATCAATAACAGCTCCTATAGTAGCTAGCAATGGTCTCCTCAAGATCAAAGGGTCCCTTGGTTCTTCATTCATCTCTAATACCACGAATTTAGTAGGTATTTCTGCTACTCCAACCTTGACCGGAAATTCTTCTAGTGTTCCATGGGGAATCCTTATAGATCGATCTGCTATAACCAAAGATATGTTGCAAGACTTGAAATTTTTGAAACTGAACTTCCTTGCAACTGAGAGAGGTATGAGACTAATGGATGCACCAAGATCACACAAGCACTTGTCGAATGATACAGGACCTAGTGAACAAGGTAAGGTGAATGAGCCAGGATTAGAGAGCTTCTTTGGAATTGATGTCTTCGTGATGATGGCACTGCACTCTTCACTTAACACTATCATTCCTTGGATTTCTTTACCCTTCTTGGTGATGGCATCTTTCAGAAACTTCTTATATAGCGGCATGAGAGTGATGGCGTCTAAGAGTGGAATCTTGATCTCAGTGTCTTTCATGTATTTCTCAAATATTCCCTTATACTTCTCCATAATCTCCTTTATAAACCTTGAAGGGAATGGTAACCTCAGAATGTAAGGTGAAGGAACGAAGGATGTGTCCTTCTTCTACGTAGCAGATGGTTGTTCAACTGAACTTGTCTTGACTCTGGAAACTGATGGCGGCTGTGATAACCTCTGAGAATCAGTTTTTGCAGGTTCTTCATTTTCAGCTTCATTTAGGCTCAATTCCTTCCCATCTTGGTCAACATTGTCCTCAGAGTCATCAATCGAAGCTTCACGAGATGGTAACTCCCGTCCACTTGTCAAGGTGATGGTGTTGATGTGGACGAAGTCCTTGGGGTTCTTGTAATTGATAAAGCCTTTGTTGTATCCCCTTGGTTCTGTACGTATTTTATCTCTTATTTGTGATCATTCTCCCTAGCTTAGATATGAACTTGTTCTTCCTCACTTATGAAGTGAACTTGTTGTTGCTGCCCAAGAAGGATCTTATCCAACTTATCATTCAAAGCCTTTATGTCTTTCCGAGTTTTTTCATCATAATCATTGTTGCCCCGTGGAGTTTGATCATAGTCTTTAGAGTATTTGATTGTTTCTTAATCTATTATCTATGGATTAGCTCTTGCTTGAGGTATGTTAAACATCTAGGTTGATCAAGGAGGATCATTGATCAATTACCCCCATCCTTAGGAACTGTTCTTCTTTTATTTCTATTTAGTATCATCTTCTCATCTGTTGTTAGTTAACTTGTTGTTTACTTGTTTAGCTCTTATTAATGCATGATGGTTCATATATTTTGTTTTAGTTCCAGCTTGTTCTACTTAGTTTAGATTGTTAGCTACTCTTTCTAAATCTTTAGGCTTGACTTAATTGGATCTGATCTCATCTAGATTAGATAATAACTTCACCTGATTGAATTGATAACCTATTGAACTGTAATGACGATGATAATACAATAGAATTTGAACTAGTAAAAATCCTACTATCAATTTGGCGCCATTGAACCACAAATTGACAATAGAATTTTTAATATAGCGAAGGCGAGAGCCCAAAACCTTCTCGCTAAAGAAAGCAATGGGGCGACCATGTTGGCTTAAGACGACGTCTATCTCTTGTTTGCATGCATCACGATGGAGTTCGAAGATGTCTTCAAAATTAGGCAAAGCTAAGATTGAAGCCAAAAGTAAGCTTGAGTTTAATGCGGTTGAAGGCTTGTTGTGCTTCTGACGTCCAATGAAATGTCGTGCCTTTTATGCACTCAGTAATCGGTGCCATAATAGCGCTAAAGTGAAAGATAAACCGGCGAAAAAGAGGCTAAGCTGCGAAATCTACGAACCTCAATAATTGAATTCAGAGTAGGCCATGATTTAATTGCGTCAACTTTTGATGGATCAACAGATAAACCTTTAGCAGAGATGATAATCCGAGAAAAAGAACCTCTGAGACACCAAAAACACACTTCTTTGATGCTGCAAAGAGTTAATCACCCCGTAAGACCGTCAAAACTTGATACAGATGATCCAAGTGAGTCCGTAAATTATCGCTAAAAATCAGGATATCATCCAAATAAATAGTGACAAATTTTCCAATGAACGGTCGCTGGGATTGGTTCATCGCGCGCATGAACGTGCTAGGAGCATTCAAAAGATAGAAAGGCATCACCATCCACTCGCACAGGCCTTCGCGATTTTTAAAGGTTGTTTTCCATTCATCATCGGGTCTAGTGCTAATCTGATGATAACCAATCTTCAGGTCCAACTTGGTAAAAATAGAGGCTTTACCAATCTGGTTAATAAGATCGTCCAAACGGGGAATCGAAAAACGATATTGCACTGTAATTTGGTTAATAGCACGGCCATCAATACATACGCCAAGAACAATCCTTTTGGAATCAAAAGAGCTGGAACCGCTGTTGGGCTTAAGCTCTCGCGAATATGACCCTTGTGAAGGAGCTCTTAGACTTGACGGCAAAGTTCATCATGCTCTTGAGGGCTCATGCGATAGTGAGGGCGGAAGTCCGTGGGGAAAGTCTGGTGGGAAAACATCTGCAAACTCATATAAGATGGATGAGAACTCGCTAGGAAAAGGAATCGTTGGTGTAGGATTAGTCGGAGTTGAGACCAATGCACAAATTATCGAAGCAAGCGACAGTTTAGCTTTGAAAGCAGCTTTAGGCAGGGTGAGGACAAATTGACCGGATTGAGTAGGCGAGAAGGAAGGGCTCGCATGAAAAACTTTGGTTGAGGGTTCACGCGATGGTAGTAGCATGATTGTACGAGAATCCATCATAAAACTATAAGTGTTATTGCGACCTTTGTGTATAGTGTCACGGTCAAATTGCCACCGACCTCCTAGCAAGATATAACATGCGTCCATAGGAACAACATCACAAAGCACCAAATCTTTGTACGTACCAATGGAGAAGTCAACCGAAGCTTGGTGAGAGACCGCTACTTCAATGCCACTATTTAACCAGGCAAGCTTATATGGTAAGCGATGTGCCGTAATGGTCAATTTAAGAATCTGAACTGCGTCCTGAGCGATGACTTTTAAACAGCTTCCTGAATCAATTATCACCTTGCAAATTCGTCCCTTAATAGTTGATTTCTCTGCATTTTAGTGGTTTTAGGGAATTATTTAGCATCATTTTAGGGTCTTTTAGTTGTAAATATGTTGCATCCATAGACTTTATTAGTAAGTTTGCAATTTTTAGAAAGTTTTGCATTAGCATTGCATACATATGCATTTGGAGATTTTTCTGAATTTTAAGGAGCTTTCAGAACAATATTGAAATTTGGAGAAGGAAAGGAAATTGCACAAGGAGGGACCAACTTCTACATCGAGCCAGCATCACTCGACTCGATTAACATCAAGTTCACCATCGAGCCTCTGCCCCTCACCTTGATCCCGTGATCGAGCCACCACTAAGCCGGATCGATCGTCCCTACCCTTCACCTCGATCGCAAGTCTTCCTCTACCTCGAGTCCACATCAAGCCAAGACGAAGCAGGCTTGATCATCTCGGCGCCTCAACCTTGGCCTCGATCACCATCGTGCCCACCTCGGCCCTCCACCTTGATCGCCTCGGACTTCACCTCGATGGTCCGAGCCAAGCACCTCGATCTCTCGGCCCAACCTCTAAGCCACCTTGGTCACGTCTTCAACATAGCTCGATCACATCACAATCGACCCAAGCAGCTCTAACCCGACAAACTTGGTTCTAGGACGAGCCAGACCCAAGATCCACTTTAATCATTACGTTTTTTCTTTTATGCGTTTTTGGGCTTTTCTCAAACACTATGAAAGCCCTAAAACGCCTCCATTTCGAATAAGCTTTAATTTTTAGCCATTTTTTGTCTTGTTTTAGGTTTATCTTTTTCTTTGTTTTTTTTCTTCATGTTCTTCATGTAAAACCCAGGTCTTTGATTAAGTTTATATTTACCTTCGATTTCTTCATTTCTCATGCTTAGATTAGAACTGCGAACTATATGGTGCATGTTGATCTACGTTTTTATGCTTTTAATCTCGTTTTTCACCTTGATCACTTTCTCTGGTTTGCTACTGTTTCATTGTTACTCTGTTTTTCTGGGTTAGTGTTCTTGTTGTTCATCATCTTCATCACGTTTTCAAATTAGTGTTCTTGTTGTTTATCATCGTTGACTTTTGATTTGAATGTCTTGTTTAGTAGTCATGCTTTCCTGTTTTTCTGATTTCGCACCAAACATGCGTAGTGAGTAGTTACCTTAGGTTCATGAGGATGGGGTAGTTACCTTAGGTTCCTGAGGATGGGGTAGATTGGTGTTGATTTATTGTTCCTCCTAAGCTCCTAAGTTTTATTGCATTAGATCCCTTTTGTTTCATTCCTCTTCATGTTGATTTCTTTCTGACCAACTGAAATCTGATTTTAGGCATTTCAGCACTCAAAAGGTGTTCAATGAAATGCCTGAACATGGTGATTTCACAGATTTGCACATCCTAGCCTAAGAGATTAGATGTTTAGGGTGCTTATTGCTTTAGTAGATTGGTTCTTCATGCCTACTAGGTAGTGTACCGTTAACGAGAGTTAGTCTGGTGAATGCTTAGGATGATTCCAGTTATCAAGAGAGTTGAATATGAATTTGCTGTCTAAGGGTAGCTCATTGCTTGAGGTATGTTAGGAGTTTAGGGAGTTCAGGAAGGACATCTGGTCAATTACCCTCATTCTCAGGGACTGCTTACATCTGATTGCATTCTTTACCCTTTTTACTTTCCTGTTTACATTTCACTAGTTGTCTTTCTTTTACTTATGCATGCTTACTTTCATTTCTGTTTTTACTTCATCCATGTTTGCTATGTTATGTTCGTTTAGGAACCGTTAGGAAACCACTGTTTTCATTGCTTGGCTTGAATTAGTAGTTCCATTGCATCTAGATTGTTAGCATCACACCCATTTGGATTGACATCCTATATATACTACAATGATGATAATTCTTGTGAGTATAGGGAATGATCTCACAACACGTGAAAAAGCGTTTTACCAATAGTGCAAGTGGACCGAAACATATAGGTACGAAGCCATGACTCCTCAGCAACTCGAGGAACGAGAAAATTGTAACGAAGAACCAAGCTATATCATGTGTCTCCATGGATATGTTCTTCAACATCCTCTAAAGGATCCTCGTCATAAATAGGGTCAGAATCAAGCTCACCATCTTGATTTAGTAAGCCCCGACGATTCCCATAAGGACAAGTAGTTTGCCGATGTTCGGTTTCATCATAAGTAAACATTGCATGGCGCAGGTACGCGGCATACGTGAATTGACGATTGAGTCCACATAACTTGGTTTGTTTGCTGGAGTGCGGGAGCCTTTAGGATTGGACGACACACTAGGTTGATCAGTAACAGTAGGTGTGAAATGATTCCTAGCGGAATTAGGGTTCCAAGACGAGCGAAACTGAACTTCCATAGCGACGGCACGTTGATGGGCTTATGAAACAGTCACTAGATTGAATTTTTGAAGCGGTAATTGTAGTTGTTGCTTCAATCCGCCAAGAAAACGAGCGACAAGTTGATCATCAGTTTCAAGCAAGCTCGTGCGTGCAAGTAGATTGAAAAAATCATCTGCATACTCGTCTACAATTTGATTACCTTGGCAAAAATTTGAAACTTATTGTAAAGCGTATGTTTGTAGTTGTAAGGAAGAAAACTACGACGCATGTGCTTAATCAAACGTGCCCATGTGTCAATCTTACGCTTTCCTTGATGCCTACGAGAATCTTTGAGATGTTGCCACAAAACCGTTGCTCTGTTCTTGAAACGTGTAGCAACTAAGGGAACACGCATATCGTTCGGGACTTGCTAAAAGTCCAGAATTTACTCGAAGACACCTAGCCAATCGATGAACTCTTCAAGACTTAAAGTACCCGTAAATTTTGGAATGTCAACACGATGTCTAGGATTATTGTGATGAGGATCATGGTTTTGGCGTGGATTATTGTCGTCACGTTCGGCAAAAATATTTTCAAGTTCTTCCTCGTCATCAGTCTCATATTCTGGCAAGTTCAGGTGATCACTGTTGCGAGGCGGATTGCGTGCTTGTTTTTTAATAAGAACTGTGTTGAGAGCGTTCTCAACAACAACTTGTAAAGCATCATGTAATCATGTTGTAAATGTTTCCAGAGTTTGACGTAACTCCTCACGTTGTTCTTCAGCGGTGGGTTTACGTGGAGGCATTAAAACGGGAGAGGGGGTCGGCTTTAATAAATAGAAGTTAAAACGACTGAAATCTGATACCAACTGATGTAGCGCAAGCTATGTTTTAGGAAAGATTCTTGTTTAGTCTAAGAATTCCCAAGAAACTAAGCGATCTTTAACGCGTTGAGAACGCGCGGGTTCTATCGATAATAAAGAGAAAGAGTTCAAAAAAACCTAATATTATTAAATCCAAGTCTAAATGAATACAAAGAGATCGACATATAAATATAGTGTTCGATATGAATGTTATCCTAAATCTAAAAACCCAAAAGCAATAATAGAAGATAATATCTAATCCATAAAAGATAAGGTCTGATCTTTAAAAGAAAATTAAGAATAACTTAAAATAAAACCTAAAAGCGATCGAAAATTTGATAAGTAAATAATCTTGCTTGTCCAACAAGTGTCCTTTGAAACTTATGCTCCAAGCATAGAAGAATTATTCTTGCTTGCTCGACAAGTAAGTATCTGCTGCTTCTAATACCCAAAGAGTAGAATTATAATTAGTAACATTTACTTCTATAATATTTAATAAACTTTTACATGGAGAAGAAGATTCAGAACTATTCTTAACTTCTCTAAGTATTTCTTGTCATTTCTTTTCAAATGCCGAAAACCATTACATTAATGGTACTCGTCATCAACAAGAAAGAACGAGTTTAGACTTTTAAAATGGCACAGACTTTTCAAGATTCTCAATCCAACTTGTCCGACCATATCATTTGTCTTTACCTAGTTTCTTAAACCTTTTTCATCCTTTTGTACGTTTAGTACATTAGGATTTTCCTTCAAGCATCTCATGCAATTAAGTTAAAGTTCATAATGAACTTATTATAACTTAAAGGTAATGACTACAAGATAAAGTCAATAGCCAACTCTTAGCTAATAATATAATCCAGTTTTTTCCAAGTTATCGATATAACTCATCATCTTTATGATATGTGGGCTAATTGGATGATCTATTGATAACATGCACTCATTGAGAGATTTAACTGTTTAATATCACTTAATTTGTGTTTGTCTAGAAACATCCTTTCAGACTAGCTATCATGTCTACTGGCGATTCCATATTCTCATATTGTTTATGCAAGTCTAAGTTTATGGTTGCCAACATAAGATAATAGACATCAACCTTATCATTGAAATGCTTCTCCGAAACATTTCTTTCTGGATGTGGAAGTTTTGTCCTAGGTTTTTTAAGGGATCTCCTTCTCGAGGATAAATTCTTTTTTCTCATGTTTGAGAACAATTCTCCAGGTTGTGATACTGTTCGAGAAAAAGCACTATGGGAGTGTACATAACTATAAAAATAATTAAAGAAGTTAACATGATGTTCAATAAATTTTGAGCATTCTTAACAATTAAGAAAACTCACGCTAAACTCAAAACAATATTTCCTCAAAATGAGTTTAGTGATCCAAGATCCATATTTCACTAGAATTCAAGTGAACTTTGGCTCAAACCTTGACTATCTAGCTATTTAGGTAAACAACACCCTTGCTAATTATATATAATATAACTCTTGGTCGTGGATTACATCTTATGTCTTATCCAACCCTATGTCTCTAAGCCCAAAACCGTTTTGATAGTCTAGTCAAGTAAACCAATCTTATTCCATATATATTTCTCTAGCTCTCAAAATGTTGCAGACCGCTGCTTTGGCAGACCAGCCATACAACGAAGAAAACTTTGATTATTACCAATTTCTCACTCTTAAAAAGTTGTAGACTGATGCTTTGGCAGACCCGCCATACAAAATTTAAGTTTTAACAATAAAATTGAAGAGACGTCAAAATACTTGGTATTAATTGAGAAACTAAATTATTATTTAGTTTATATATTTTATTCTAATTTATATCTGATATAAACAAATAAAATATATATAAATTATCTAATAAGTAATAGTTAGATTTAACTAATAATTTGCTATATCCTAATCTTATTAGGATAATCCCAATTAAATTAACACAAAATTATATCTTTCTACAAAGATAAACCCCCATACCTTATATAATTAAATCAAATCAAATCAAATTAGATTTCTAATTCTAATCCAATTAGAATTATTAACTCAGACCCTATTTACATATATTTAGATTTATATCAAGTATACTTTATATGCATAATAATTACATATCTAATATATTTACTTGGGCTAAAAAATTTAAATCACTTATTTAAATTATTTAACTAAAGATACTCAAATCTAATCAAAATAGAAAATTGAGTAATCAATTCGATTTGCTTTACATTATACCAAACCAAGAAATATCATGCATATATTATAAACAATTTATAAACATGTATGTTTTTTATTTTCTTAAAATCGACAAGACATACAATAAACTAATGATCAAAATCATTATAATTAAAACCCATTTTGATGTACTTTTGGAATCTAGTCGAACTGAATATATAAATACTAATCAAATTAAAACTTTCAAATACTGAACAAATTCCTAATCAAATTAGGTTAATTTCATATTTAATTATATTTAATTTTTTATTTAATACAAATTAACAAAATATAATTGACTCTATTTTTAATCACATTAAAAATTAATTAATTATTAATATAATTCATTTAGATACTTTAACCCAATAATTTTAACTCTAATATAATTAGAACTGAGAAGAAAAAAATTGGATAACTTTAGTTTGATTTTCTAAAAACAAAACCAATTTAGTTTACCATAAACCAAAGAAATATATCCAAAATAAGTATGCAGTAAGATTCTAAGATTTCTAGTCAACACACTCTTGCATCGATTTTTTTTTTTTTATTCTATCATAAGAGTTGAATAAAGGAAAATCCCAAAATACAGTAGGAAGTAGTACCATTTGAAATAAGCCAAAAGCCAACAAGCTAAGAAATGCATCCGGGACTACAGGGTGAAATATAAACATAGGACAACTAAACGCTAACCCAAAATAAAATCTAACAAAAGCAACAAACCAAAGCCAAAAGAATAAACTCCGGTAACCAACAGCAATAACGCAAGAACACGGCCAATGGAGCGAGAGCGGTTGACGAAGATGAAGCTTTCCATCGGGAAACATGCCTGTATAAAGAAAGCCATCCTAAAGCCAAAACCGAGACCAAGATCAAGCAAAGGTCTTTACCGACGACCAGGAGAAGCTTGAACTGGATAGATGCTGGAGATGCGGAAAAGCCCAAAAGAGGAGATAAGGGAGGCTGATAAAGGAAAGCGACCATGAATGATTCCATAGCGAAAGCGACCAAAACTAAAAAGCCGAGAAACATGAAACACCAAGCCTAAAAAAGTCGGCAGCAACAACCGATAGCAAAGAAGGGAAGTTAGCTCGAAGCTATCGTTAACTATAGAAGTCCAGCGTCGCAACCAAACCACCACCTGCCACCACAAACCCCCTAACTAACACCCAGAACCTGGCTGTAAGCAAGAAAGCTCGCACTCCAAAACAGCAAAAATCGACACACACAAAACAACTACAGAACCGCAACAGTCATAAGAATAAAGAGAGAGACTAAGACTACCAATCAACAAACCAGAGACGAAGAAGCCTCACATACCCACAAAACCAGAGGAACCTACAAAACAACCAGGCCAGAGAGAACCAAAGGAAACTCCTGGAAAAGTCGCACCGAGGAAGTCCAGAACAGTAGGAACAGAGACATTACCAAACTTGGAGAAGAAAGAAGCCTCAGGAGCTAAGATTCATACACCCCGATGAAGAGAAACATAAGCCACACGGTCGATCGAGGAGGAAAGCAACAACGATCTCTAGGACCAGCGACCAACCCGTCACCAACTTCCAGAGCGAGACTCTGACCCATCTAGACTCCAGACGACCAAAACTCCAAGCTTGAGAGACTGCACCGGCCAAAAGAAAACTAAAGCAGACAGGAAAGCAAAAGGGGGGGGACCGGTGTCGACGGAGAAGGCTCGCCGGCCACCGGTCCCAATCAGAACTGGAAAAAACTTAGCGGCGACGAAAAGAGAGAGAGAGAACTAGGGTTTTTTTACTCTTGCATCGATTTAAAGAGAATCAACAAAGTTGGATAATTATTAATTATTACCAACGAAACATGTTGACTTACATAATTGTAAATAATTGTAACATGTACTCTTTCTGTTTTTAAATAATATATTTCTTAGACTTTTGCACATATTAATAAAACATATTAATTATAGACAATAAATGTATTGATTATAATACATAACAACTTTCAATGATTTTAAACCAATAATATTCCAAAAAATCTAATAAACTGAATAATTTTTTATTGAAATCTACAATTTCGCAATAAATATTACATAGAAAATTAAAAACATTTATCTTTAAAAAAAAATTTAAAATTCAAAACATCCTTCTTTAAAAACAGAGGGAATATAAAGTAAAAGTTTCTTCCCTTTTGCTAATAAGATATCTTATCAACTTAACACAATGATTTATTATCATCAAACGAGACATGCTTGGCAATTAACCAACGTTTAGCCAAAATACTCCAAAAATCAGATATGTTGTCTTAATACACATTTTCTTTTTTTATCCAAATTTTCTCTAAAATAACATTTAACTGAAAGAAAAAAAATAATAAAAAATTGTTTTTAAATTTTTAAAAAAGTGAAAAAATAATAACAAGTTTTTATTGACTTATATGATTGGTTCTAAACAATTTTTTTGAAAAACAAAAAAATTAAATTTTGTTTAAAAAAGTTGATCTCCGGTTTGCAGAATGTATATTATGAATTTTTTTATTATTTTCACCACTAATAGATTCAAAATTCTACGACTTATCTATTGATATACTCTTTGGTAGGAAACAACTACTACCACTTCTATATAATTCTTGCAAACTAGAATATATACTCTACCATTTGTTCTTCGCTCTACATGTTGTTGAAAACACTTTCCACCGTCATATCTACCAATCTTCTTCTGGTCTACTCTACGAAGAATAACCTATTCTACAGTTTTGAATTCCCTAGGAAATTTGGTTAGGAAATATTTTCGGAAAATTTGATTTGATCGTGGCTATCTTCTTCTTCCTTTCATGATGTCTCACGTTTTCTGTTTTTCAAAGAGGAAGTTGGAAATCATATTTCTCTCGTTCCTTATTAATATTCATCTTGGTTAATATGATACATGTATTTGTAAGTTGTGGTGAATTGATATTAGGGGCTAATAATGGATGGAGCTTTGCTGTTGATGCAGAAAAACGTGAAAGACTAATTACATTGGAACCAAATACTACACTCAGTAAACTCAAGACAATGGTTGTGGAGGATTATGAAATCGGTGACAAAAATTGCATTGTCGTGTTAAGTTTTTTGCCTGCTAAGATGATCAACACATCTGCTCCTGTTATTATCTCTAATGATCGCCAACTCAAAAAATTTATTGTGTATGCGGAAAAGAAAGCATCAATTCAGTTGTGTGTGACTTTTACACATACTCAGAAGAATAAACTCAACATTGGACATCAGCAATGTAATTCAAACGATGGAGATGACGTGACTATAATTGAGTCAAGGAATCAAATGAAACATGATAAATCGGAAGATGAAGTTCATGTTGGTGATGGTGATGATGTCGACAAGACTGAAGGTGGAACAAAGATTGTTCGGTTTTCTTTGGTGGATGCATTAACAAAAGATCAATATTTTCAGGGCAAAAGAGTTCTCAAGGCTGCTATGGAAATCTGTGCAATGACAAATAACTTCGACTACAAGGTTGTAAAATCTGACAAAACGTTTTGGTGTATACGATGTGCAGACAATCTTTGTAATGGGAGTGTGCGTGCAGTGTGCTTGGAGGGGTCTACATATTTTGTTATCAACAAGTATGTGGGTGATCATACATGTGGTCCATCGAGCCAAACAAAAGTGGGTAAGACAACTTCGGAAAAGACAATTGGAAATCTGATCCTGCATAAGTATGAGGGTGTCAATGAAGGACCTAAACCAAGAGATGTCATGCTGATTATGCGTACTGAGTATGGGTGCGATATCTCTTATTATTTAGCTTGGGATGCTCGTGAGTATGCCATCAATGTTGTAAGAGGCATACCACCATCACTCAGCTCATCACCATCAGCAACATCTCCATCACTCAGCTCATTAACAATATCACCATCATCTTGAAGAAAAGTCACTACCGATTCGTCAAAATCCCACAAAGAAGTGCTCCACTTATGGCCATTTCCGATTAAATCAAGCATATGATCAACCCTCTTGTTAGTCACTTCATTATCCCTCACGAACAAACATCCATGAGAACATCATTATCTCCAGAAGCAGAGAGGCATGGATACAAAGTACACTACAAAAATTAAAATTAAAGTCAGGTTACAAAAAAGTAGAACTCAACACAAATTAAAATTAAAAACTTACATGAGACCCAAATAAAGGCTCCAATCCAGTGATGTCTTTGTAGGATATTTTTGCAGCTCCTCCCCAATTTCCACATAGAGGACCAATAAACTATGTGTTTATCTTCTTACCCAACAATTCTTCAAAATCCGGAATAGCTTCCATGATCCATATCTGAAAGGCATATGTAAACCCATTTAACACATAACTCTTTTTTTCTTCAGTTTCTTCCTCGAAGTGATGATTGACTTCACTAGAACATCAAATGACTCAATACCCCATGGATACAGTCGCATCTTCTCAATATCCATCACTAGCTTAATGTACTTGTGTGAAATGTTAATCCTCTCACCCTCTGCCATCAACAAGCTAGCAATTACAGTTATATAAATCAATATGATCCTGTCCACATGGCTCCACTTGTGACACTCTTGTAGGTGCTCTAAGTTTATTGACTGTAAACTGATTTTTCTACGTCTTTTCAACAATTTACTCCAAAACCCCTTGTCATCTTCCCACTTCTGAAAATCAACATTCGCCTCTTTTTTGCATTTTAGATATGTGACTGCATGAAACTCCTAAAGTGAAAACCTAAGAGGCTGGCCGGCAAACTCAAACCATAACTCATGCTTCTTGGCTGTGAAAAGCTGTTTGCACATGAAGTTGTGTATCCAACTTGCTGAATATCCCATTTTGTTGTCATAGAGTGCCATAATGTGCTTGAAAAGTGGGTCGCTCTTCACTTCTGCATACTCTTTGGGAAACATCTCATGTAAGTTATGGAGAAACGACGTTTTGCAGCTGTTATTGATCTTATCCACTTGAGGTTCGAGACCACGTTCAAAAATACGCTTTGGAAGTGCTAAATCCATCCCTACAAAATCAAAATCGAAACCAAAAGAAGATAAAAGTTATATTTATATGTAAAAACAGCTTAAAATAAAGAAAGAAATCATATATTTCACCTATCTTCATCAATTTGTTTCCCAGAAAAGAGATTTTAATTTCATTTGAGAAAGCAATTGCAATGCCTAAAAAGGTTACTCCTAACTTTTAAAATGACAAGTCAAATACTTGTCTACAGAAATTTTCAAAGATCAGTGATGGTGAAGATGTAAAAAGGAAGAAGACAATGTGTGTTGTTGAATCTATCATCAAAACTCAAAAAGTGTTTAAATAGAGGAGCAAAAAACGTGTTTGTGAGCAACAAACGTGGAAGCTTTGTGAACTTAATCTAAAGTCTCAAACACATTAGCGAATCTAAAGTCTCAAACACATTAGCGAATCTAAAGTCTCAATCTTTAACAAAAAAACCCATGAAATAGAACAATCAAAACAACCTAAGTCGAAATATGTTGAAGAAAAATTTGAAAACAACATTCAATTCGATATACTAGCTTAAATATAAAAAACAGAGAAATTTCATACTTACCGTAAAAGCTTCAGCGAGGAGAGCTTCCAAACGCTTCACGAAAGGGAGCTTCAGCGAGGAGACCTTCGAGATATGGGAATCTTCACCACCGGCACTTCACAAAACTCGCCGGAGATGGAGCTCACCAGAGATGGAGAACGAGCTTGTTTTGGGGCTCTCGAACTTGTGTTCTAAAATTAGGGATTTGAGTGTTTGTTTTTGGGGTTTATTTGATCGATGAGTTAATTTAGTTAATAATAAAAGGGAAGGCTAAAAATGTATCAATTTTAAAGTAAATGGGTATTAGGACAAATTTTAGAAAAAAAAAGGTTAAGAGGACAAGACATGGGTTATTTTGACCCATTTTAGCAAATTTTCCTATAAATTATCAAACGATGGTTAATAAATAAACTAGATTTAAATTCAAATCATACACATTGGCTCTGATACCACTGTTGGAATTCGTAACAATTAATAACGCTTTATAAATTCTAATTACAAACTCAACTGCCAGGATTCGTGCAAATACTTAATTAAATTTAGAATACATAGTTTGAATATACCTGGATATTCTGCATTGGAACGACTAATCGAATTAGTTTAAGGTTTATGAACATTCCAAATGTCGTACCTCCACCGATATCCACATGTACACAAAAAGGATCCTCACTATGCTAGTACCGACGAGATTAACTCTAAGAAGCTATCCTGATGAACTATTATTTTTCTCTCTAGGGATTTGTTGAATCAAGACTTAACAATTAGGTTTAGGTCTTAGATTATGTGGGTAAAAGCTCGGAAAATTTTCATATATCATTAAGGAATAATTACATGAGTATTTATAGTGAAAATACAAGCTCAAACCCCTAATTACATCAATTAACCCTAATGGGCCACGAGCTGGAAGGCCCAGCTCGTCAAGTCGGCCCATCTAGATCTTGTCTTCCTGGGCCCTTTTCTCCTCATCACGTCGGCGTCCAGCTGGGCCTTGAGTCGAAATGGGCATTAAGGGTAGTTGCTACACCTGGTATCAACAGTTAGTCCCCCCCCCCCAGGTTGGCGATGGAATCATAAATCGGCGAATGATCTTCTGAATAAAGTTCATTTCGGCTGAAGTGCATTAAATGCTTCGTAGGCTTTATCGAATCGTCTTCGTAGGCTTTATCGAATCTTCTTCATAGGCTTTATCGAATCGTTTTGTAGAGAGAAGCTAAAGAGTCGCACCCTTTGGGTTTCTCACGCGCAATCATTATGCGCCTTGGTAACCGCCATTTCTCCAAGGTATAAATACCCCCTCGCCACTTCATAGCTAGACTTCACAGTTTCAGAATTCTTTTTGCAGGTAAAAATCGCTATCCCTTCTCTCTTCTTTCTCTCTCTAGAATCTCAGCTCGGCGGTTAACATAACTAGCTTGGTAATTATGTCTTCATCCCGTACCAATCTCGCTGAATCCTCCGCTTCTCGCGATGACCTACATGTCGACGAGGTAGAGGTGGATGTTGACGAACGAGCTCCCCAGGGCAAC
>OVBE01004796.1:0-23054 GCA_900406425.1 Iberis pinnata | reverse complement strand
ATAATTACCTACAAATTGATCTGTTGCAAGTTGAGGCAATTTACCACCAATTATTTCATGGTAAATGTGTCGGTATATACCACAAAAAGTCTGTCACAAATTAGTGTAATTAGTTACATAATCTAGTGTATATATCCGAGACAATTTGCTACACATTTATTGTATGTATTTGTAAATACGATTGTCACGAGAATATTATGGAAAACTATTATAATTACCTACAAACTCATCTGTTGCAAGTTGAGGCAATTTACCACCAATTATTTCGTGGTGAATATGTCGGTATTTACCACAAAAAATCTGTCACAAATTTGTATCAAATTAGCTACCAATACGTACAACATCAATTAGTGACGGCACTATAGTCTCGAGTCATTTTCTGTAGCAAATTCGTAACAAAGTTGGTTTTGTCACGGTTTATTTGATATAGTTACACTGTCAGAATTCATGCAAATACTGAATTAAATCTAGAATACAGATAATATATCTGGATATTCTGCAGCGGAACAACTAACTGAATTAATCTAAGGTTTCTGAGCACTCCAAGTGTTGTGCCTCTACTGGTATCCACATGCACACAAATTAGATCTACAATATGCTAGTACCAATGAGATCAAACGACGAACTATTCGTCTCTACCTCTTTTTCTCTAGGTTTTTGTTGATACAGTTAATCACCATTAACTTTAATAACTCATGTTTATATACATGTTAACACAAACCTAATTGTTAACTAATGAGCCATGTACAAGTCCAAACTCAAGTTGAATGTGATTGTAAATCACAGTACGTTAACATAGGTAATTATATATATAATCTTAATATATATATAATATATAAACACATCACATTATATCCATATAAATAATTTTATCTAGTTTACTTATATATATAATTAAAAATATATATGTACATTTTATATATAATATATGTTATAACCTAACATTTTCATGATCCAATTTGCTTAAATGTGTGATCCTATAAGATCATATAATATTAGCAATGGACTTAAAGACCTTAGATTATAAGCGGTCTCTAGCAAAACATTATAATTATCTAATAATTTTAAAAACATTGACTTTGTCTATTTGCATAATAGTTTCATAGCTTTAAATTCAACAATTTTACCCATCATTCATCTTATTTTAATATAATTGATATATATATATATATATATATGTCTTAACTAAATTTATTTTTATATGTTATATATTTTATGTAGTTTATATTTATTTTGAAACCAATTAAACACATATTAAAAAAAATTTATAAACATTTCATTTAAAATAATACTTTTAATGGTAATAACTATTACATGCTTCACATAATATAGATTATTTTTAATACACATTGATATATTATCACTTGCTTTTCTTTTTCTTTTTTAAGTGAATCTACTATATTATTTTATATTACTTGTGTTTTTTTTAATAATCTTTTTGTTCTAAGTTTTGTAAAATGTGGCAAATACATTTTTATTATATTATTAGCCGTGATTATATAATGAAAAAATATATATATTTAATAATTTTGTTGATGTTAAATATAATAGTTATCCTTTTAATTTTTGCATACTTTGTTCCATATATTGGACATGTCTCCTCCTTCCTTTGAGCTTGCTTTGTGTTTCCTATAAATATAGAGTGTTCAATGTAAATCAATAATACAGCACTTCGCTTACTCCTCTCTGTCTCACGTATAAGAAAGTATAAGAAGAAGGATAATAATATTCTCTATTTTCATAACACATCAACATATAATAATATAATAATATTTATTATATTATACACAACACAACATGTTATCAACACGAGCGTTTTTACACTCGATCAAAAATCTAAAATCTGATTCCGCTAAAAATCTAAGGTAAATTAAATTTATGTTCATTTGAATTAAATTTAAATTTATGAATTTTATTTCGGAGTGGAAGAATTTTGTCTTCCTCTTGGGGTAAGTCCCTTTGATTGTTATAGGGGTTATGCCTCTCGATCATAAAATAAATTGGGCGATGTCCCTTTGATCATTATAGGGGCACTGCCCCTGATCATAAAAATTTGTGGGCTATGTCCCCTTGATCATTATAGAGGCTATGCCCCTCGATCATAAAATATATAGGCTATGTTCCTTTGATCATTATAGGGGCGCTGCCCCTGATCATAAAAAATTTGGGCTATGTTCCATTGATCATTATAGGGGTTATGCCCCTCGATCATAAAACAAAAGATATATCCTAGATCTGTTGAAAGGCGATGCCTTCTAGATCATTAAAAATAAATGATGTATCTTCATATCGATTGAAAGGATATATCTCTCGATCCTATGAATGGCAATGTCTCCTACACAATCATATGGTGGTACATACCCCAAATGATATTTTTAAATTATGTCTCTAAATTATGCTTTTAAATTCTATCTTTAAATTATGCATTTAAATTATGCCTTTAATTTATGCCTTTAAATTATGCATTTAATTTATGCTTTTAAATTAAGCATTTAATATTTAAAATTCTATACGTTTCTTTATTAAAATAAACATATATAACTATACATTAATTTACGTTTAAAAAAATTATTTTATAGTTATCATGTCAAATTTGACAAAGCTCGGTATCACGGTTCTGGATGTTGTCGGAAAGAATTATATGACCTGGGCATTAGATAAAAAAATGTATCTAAAAGCCAACAGGCTATTAAAAACTATCGATCCGTCAGAAATGACGACCGCTGAGGAGAAGGCTAAGGCCATGATATTTTTACGTCACCACCTCCACGATGGTTTTAAAGATGAATACATTACAAAAGAAAATCCCGCAGATCTCTGGATCTCTTTAAAATATAGGTTCGATCACCAAAAATATGTGATCTTACCACAAGCCAAACATGATTGGCTAAATTTGCGGTATCAGGACTATCGATGTGTAAATGACTATAATTCCGCTTTTTCCGGAATCACATTGAAGATGGTGTTATTTGGTGAGAATGTTTCCGATTATGATTTGATCGAGAAAACATTCCAGACATTTCATCCTAATAATGTCCTTCTTCAGGAACAATATCGAGCAAATAAATTTACTCCATATTCAGACCTGATGCAAGTTTTGCAAGTTGCTGAGCAAAACAATCAGCTTGTAATGTTAAATCGTCAAACTCGTCCAACTGGATCAACTCCACTTTAAAAAGTGAATGTTGCTTATCTAGTAATAATTATTATTATTATTATTATGGACGAGGACGTGGACGTGGCAAAGGTCATGGTCACGGTTATGGAAAAGGTCGTGGACGAAGAAAAGAAAGTAGTTTCCATCCAAATAATTCCAACGCAGAAAGAACCAACAAAAACATTCAAATTAATGATGTTGGTGGCGCTGTGAAAAAGCGAGGTGAAAACGTTTGCTACATATGCAACATAAAAGAACATTGGTCCCAAACTTGCCGTACGGCAAAACATTTAGCCGATCTGTACCAAGCATCACAAAAAGCTAAAATAAAGGATGCTGAAACAAATCTCATGTCTGATGAGGCTAAGCCTTCCTTTCATGGCCTAAATGATGATACCCATATGGATATTGCCGACTTTCTTGTTGATACCGAGGGTTCTAACAGAAAGTCGAGCGATTAGAAATCGATATAAAAGAGCTTTTTATTGTGTAATTTGTATAATATGCATCTTTTGTATTTTACTTAAAGCTTGTTAGATTTTGAGAGATTTAAGATTGGATAATGTGGAGAACAAGAGAGAGATTAGAGAGAGTATAGAGAGAGAATGAGATTTCTCATTAAGTTTATTTTGTCCTAACTTACAAAATATATAAAGAAAAAAACAACTAATCAACTCAACAATTTCAAAATTTGAAAAACCTAATTTTCCCCCTTTTTACGTTTTAGGAAGATTCATAAAGTCTTTCCTGAATATTCAAGAGTCTTTCCTAAATTCTGCTCATTTCTTCCTGAATTCCTAACTTCCTGAATTTCCTCTTCCTTTCCTAAGTATTTCTACTTTCTTCCTGAATTCGTTTCTTTTCTTCATTAAAACTGATGTAGATCAACTTAATATCTTGATCTTCATCTTAACAAAGCTTAAGCTAGTTTTCTCCGTGTAATATAAAGTTTTATAAAATATCATATTTTTCTTAATTAATGCATATTTTATACTTCAATGTCAGACAATGTCAAAGATTGAGATAAATGATGGAGATACATGTCTGACAGATAGTGCAACAACGCACATTATATTTAAAGATATAAAGTATTTCTTTAGTCTCAATATAAAGGATTCCGCTGGAAGCGTGAATACCTTATCTGATAGTGCAAAGATAATCATAGGCTCTGGAAGAGCTAATTTTTCATTGCCAAGGGGAACAAAATTTGAAATAACGGATGTGTTATATTTTCCTAAGTCTCATAGAAACTTACTGAGTTTTAGAGATATCCGCGTATATGGATATCACATAGAGACTATGAATAAAAGTGGCATTGATTACCTTTGCATTACTTTAGAAAATAAAGAAAGATTGGAACATTTACAAATGATATCTTATGGATTATATTGCACAAAAATATATACAATTGAATCGTATGTTACATTAAACTCAAAGTTTACTAGTATATTTAAGGTATGACATGAAATATTTGGCCATTCAGGTTCAGTTATGGTGAGAATAATTGTGAAAAATTCTAATGGTCACCCATTGAGAAACCAGAAGATTTACCAATCAAATGAGTTTTCATGTATTGCATGTTCTCAAGGAAAACTCATAACTCGGCCTTCACAAGCCAAAATTGGGAATGAATCTCCATTATTCTTAGAAAGAATACATGGTGATATATGTGGACCTATTCATCCACAATGCGGGCCATTTAGATACTTTATGGTATTAATTGACGCATCTAGTAGATGGTCACGTGTGTGTTTGCTAACAACACAAAATATGGCTTTCGCAAAATTCATTACCCAAATAATCAGGTTAAAAGCACAATTTTCTGATTATACTATAAAAAAGTAAGGCTTCATAACATTGGTGAATNTGCGGGCCATTTAGATACTTTATGGTATTAATTGATGCATCTAGTAGATGGTCACGTGTGTGTTTGCTAACAACACAAAATATGGCTTTCGCAAAATTCATTACCCAAATAATCAGGTTGAAAGCACAATTTCCTGATTATACTATAAAGANTTGGTGAATTCACTTCATAAGCTTTTAATGACTATTGCATGTCAATGGGAATCGATGTTGAACATTCGGTTCCCCATGTCCATACGAAAAATGGCATGGCCGAGTCATTAATTAAAAAGTTGCAACTTATTGCAAGGTCGTTAATTATAAGAACAAAACTCCCAATTTCAATATGGGGACATGCTATATTGCATGCAGCGGCTTTGGTCCAATTAAGACCAAGCGCATATCATGAATATTCCTCATTTCAATTAACATATGGGAAAAGGACAGATGTATCCCATCTCCGAGTATTTGGTTGTGCGGTTTATGTACCGATAACCCCACCACAAAGAAAAATTGGTCCAGACTGGAGATTGGGAATATATATTGGGTATACGTCACCGATTATCATTATATACCTTGAACCGCAAACTGGTAATATGTTTACGGCAAGTTTTGCCGATTACTATTAGTGAAGATGAATTTCCAGTGTTATGGGGAGGAATTAAATAAGAGTTAAAAGAAATTACATGGTTTACACCATCTTTAGCATATCTTGATCCCCCTACTAAACAACGCGAAATGGAAGTACAAAAAATTGCACCTCTTCCAAATTTGGCAAATGAATTACCAGATGCTTTCACAGATATAAATAGAGTGACGAAATCATATATGCCCCCTGCTAATGTTCCATCAAGATTTAATGTTCCGGAGGGACTAACTGATGGGAGCAAAGTAAATGAACCTAAGGTTCAGTTAAAGAGAGGGAGGCCAATGAGCTCTAAAGATAGAAACCCCAGAAAGAAAAAGAAAATGGGAGAACAAAGTGAAATGGTTCTAGAAGAACCTAACAATGAAAAATGTCTAGAGGACATAAATGAAAAGGTTCAAGAAGAACCATATAAAGAGATTCGTCAAGAAGATGAACCTAATATAGAAAAGTATGAGATTTCCATTAACTATGTCCATACTAGAAAATTGTGGACTAGACAAAAGATAGAAAATATTAATGGAACATTCTCCTTTTCTATTTCCAAAGACATGGATCATGAAAATGATGATCTAGACCCTACATTCGTATCAGAATGCCAAGAAAGGCCTGCTTGGGAGAAATGGCAAATAACCATGAGAAATGAATTAATCCATCTTGATAAACGAGATGTCTTTGGACCTATTTTCATTACACCTGAAGGTGTAATGCCAGTCGGATGTAGATGGGTCTTCGTGCGAAAAAGAAATGAGAAAAATGAGGTCACAAGATATAAAGCACGACTTGTGGCTCAAGGTTTTCTCAAAGACCGGGAATAGATTATGAAGAAACATATTCCCCGGTAATGGATGCAATCACATTCAGGTACCTAATGAGCCTTGCGGCTTCTATGAATTTAGAAATGTATCTGATGGATGTAGTGACTGCATACCTATATGGATCGCTTGATAATGATATATGTATATATATATATATATATGAAAATCCTTGAAGGATTTAAGATCCCGGAAGGATCAAATATCACTAAAGGATCTAAAGAAATATGTTCGGTCAAATTACAGAGATCACTTTACAGATTAAAACAATCCGGACGTATGTGGTATAATCTCTTAAGTAAATATCTTTTGAAAAAGGGATATGTCAACAATGTGATATGCCCTTGCGTATTTATTAAGAAATCCTCAAATGGATTTGTGATCATCGCTGTATATTGATGACTTGAACATAATTGGAACTCAAAAAGAAATTAATGATGCAAGAACTCACATGAAAGAAGAGTTCAAAATGAAAGATCTTGGAAAGACAAAGTTTTTTCTATGTCTCCAAATAGAGCACCTCCAAGAAGGAATCTTTGCGCATCAATCAAATTACACTAAAAGAGTGTTAAAACGCTTTAGTATGAATAAAGCGAATCCTTTGAGTAGTTAAATGGTTACTAGATCCCTTGACATTGACAAGAATCCATTTAGACCTCGCGAAGATGACGAGGAACTCTTAGGTCCTGAAGTACCATACATGAGCGCTATTGGTGGATTTATGTATCTTGCAAATTGTACTAGACCAGATATAGAGTTTGCTACTAATCTGCTTGCAAGATACATTTCATCCCCTACGCGCAGACATTGGAACTAAATAAGACATATATTTCGTTATCTTCAAGGTATACTTGATTTAGGACTATTTTATTGTAGAAAATATGCGTTCGGTCTAGTCGGTTTTGCAGATGCAGGTTATTTATCCGACCTTCATAAGGCTCAATCGCAAACCGGATATGTTTTTACATTCGGTGGAACTGCAATCTCGTGGCGCTCCCCAAAACAGACTTTGGTCACCACCTCTTCAAATTATGCAGAAACAATTGCTATTCACGAAGCATGTAGAGAATGCGTTTGGCTCATATCATTGACTCAACATATACAAGAAGCAAGCGGTATACCAGTCAATAAAGAGTCAACAAAATTGTTTGAAGACAATGTTGCTTGTGTCGCCCAACTCAAAGAAGGATATATCAAGAGCGACCGGACGAAACACATTCCTCCAAGAGTTTTCTCTTACACCAAAGAACTCGAGAAAAATGAGGAAATTGACGTCCAGTATACTCGCTCAAGCGACAACCTAGGAGATCTTTTTACAAAGGCGCTTCCTACAACAGTCTTTCGAAAGCATATTCAAAGCATTGGAATGCGTCACCTACCCGACTTATGAAGAGAAAATTATATCTGTCAGGGGGAGATTGTGACATTGTACTCTTTTTTCCTTGTCATGGTTTTTATCCCCCAAGGTTTTTTCATGATAAAATTTTTAACGAGACAGTTACGCAATCTCTAATAGATAAATAATTAAGGAAAAGTGTTAAATATAATAATTATTTTTTTAATTTTTGCATACAGTATTCCCTCTCCTTAGTCTTTTTTTGTTCCATTTATTGGACATGTGTCCTTGTTCCTTTGAACTTGCTTTGTGCTTCTTTGTGTTTTCTATCAATATAGAATGTTTAACGTAAATCAACAATATACCACTTCACTTGCTCCTTTCTCCCTCACGTATACAAAAAAGACAATAATCTTCTCTATTTTCATAATACATCAATATATAATAATATTTATTATATTATAAGCAACACAAGAATTGACTGTTTTTCTTTTAAATTTTTTTTAATCATGGATGGGATATAAAAATCAGTATTTTTATTTGGTGAAATTCGATAAATCACTTTTATTTTTAATAAAACTATTAAAATAAATCTTATTTTTGGCATATGTATGTTTAGGTGATTACTATCCGCTAAATTCAAAAAAATAATATTTTCTTTAATATTTTAATATTTATCAATTTTTAAATGTAAAATATTGTTTTAATTTTTTTTTACCAGTAATGAATACTAATTTAGTTCTCAAACTACAAGGGACATTTTTTTTATATAATTCCACATAAATTTTAAATTATTTTCTTAAACGACTTTTTAAATAATAATATAGAGTTTATTTTATTTTACAATCATATGATGTATTTTGAGACATAATTATTTTAAGGTAGTTCCCTTTTAAACACAGGCTTATTATTTGAGCTTGAAACCCTTTCTTTATATCGACTAAAGAAGTTGAAATTGAATATTCAGTCTCAAAATTCACCGGAGAAAGAAACAAGAATCGCAACCTCGGACACAAATGGGGGTAAGTTTTTTCGGCAAAGTGATTTGATTCCTTCTTTTAGGGTTTGTGTTGATTTTGCTGTGTAGAAGCCATAACTGTACTTTTTCTGTTTTAGGTCGATCCATTCAAAACCACCGAAACATCAGAAACCGAGAAGGAAACCAATGGGAATCTCGCTCTGAATGATAATAAATTAACTTTTACAGCTCCAGAGAAAAAATCTCGTCTAGGTATGGATTGAAAATCTGTAACCTTTGCAACCCAACTGATCTTAAATTGTTTTGGAAACCCTAGATATATAACCATTAAATCTTGTAGGTTTGGATGTAAGAGCAATTGATAAAAGGGAGAATTCGAGGGCTGATGGCGAGTTTAAGGTTCCAAAGAAGACCGCAATATCTGTTACAGCTTCTTTGGATGAAGAAGATAATCAATCTGATATATCAGGATCAGTTTATGGCGAACAAAGCACTCAGCAAAACCATTCCAGCAGACGTTATAGAGAGAAGTCTTCGAAATCTGAGACTACACAAGGTATTTCTGAGCAACTTTCAAGATTTTTAAGTGTATATTTATGCCTTCAGCATCTTTTTATATGTGACAGAAACATGTATTTAAGTCGAAGAATTTTGGTGAAGAGGAGAATTTTGACATTTGTTCACTCTTTTGGTTATTGCTCATGAAATCTTTTTAATTGCAGAAAGTACAGTGACCACAGAGAACGCTGCAGCTTCAGATGTAAGTCTAATTGCCTCGGGTTATCTATCTTTGCTAATTATGTAGCTATTTTTGTTAATACTTGCAACTTGACTTTTAGTATTCTGATCTTTCTTCCACGTGATGAATGAAGATTTCCACAACTCATAGGAGTATATCTAGCACTTCTAGACATGAGAGAGATGTTAGCATTAGACATCGAAGAGAACATAGTTATGATAGAAGTGAAACTCCACGGTCAAGACAGAGAAACACTTATGATGATATGGATCGCTACCGAGGGAGGGAATCCTATCATCAAGCTAACCGAGATTATCACGGAGAAAAGCGAGGACGATATGATAGTGATAGGAGGACTCCAGGTATGCAAGAGATTGTCGAAGCTCGTTTACATATCAATTTTTTTTTAATTTCTTTACAATTGTTTCTATTTTTTGAAAATTTTCCCCAAAAGTGTAATAACTGTCGTAAACACAACACATACTGGGCCTTTACAATGGACATTAACATAAAATCGTGCAGGTAGGTCAGACTGGGATGATGGAAAATGGGAATGGGAAGAAAGTCCTAGAGATTCTAGTTACAATAAGCGACATCAACCTTCTCCATCACCCATGTTAGCTGCAGCTTCACCAGATGCTCGTTTAGCCTCCCCGTGGCTGGATACGCCACATTCAACTAGTATGTTGTGTTTGAATTTCATTTTCTGTAAACTGTTATTTTAAGTTGCATCCACTAGCTAAGACTAACACCACAGGATATATTACAATGTCCTTTTTCATATGCAGTGTCTTCTGCTTCTCCATGGGATATTGGTGCACCTTCTCCTTCTCCAATTCGGGCTTCTGGAACCTCTATCAGATCCTCAAGCTCTAGGAATGGTGGAAGATTCAATCAACTTGCATACTCTAGGGAAAATGATCCAACGAAGGAGGTATGCATTGTTACTTAGGATTGTGGACCCAAGGTTAAGCTACTTGAAATCAGATAGATATGAATATTCGTCTTGTTTTACATGCTTTAAGAAGTCCTTGTTAGGCTTTCTTATATAATGTTGATGAGGATTATGGTTTTCTTACATTAAGAAAACTGTTTGATGTGGTAATATATGTGCCTTCTATAGGGAATTTCAAATGAGGATAGACCGCACGGAGCTGAAGAATATGACCACGAGATCACAGAAACAATGCGTTTGGAGATGGAATATCACTCGGATCGTGCATGGTAAGTAATTAGTTTCCTTTAGAGACAAGAGTTTAAGCATTGGAAAATTAATAATGTTTATGAATTGAGAGTGTAGTCTCACTCTAAATGTAAATTGTCAAACCATTTCCAGATATATTAAGATGGTTGTCATTTCATAGGTATGATACAGACGAAGGGAACTCATTGTTTGATGCAGATAGTGCATCCTTTTTTCTTGGAGATGATGCTTCTCTACAGAAGAGGGAAGCTGAGCTTGCAAAGAGACTGGTATTTCTCTATACCAACTACACTCTTTGTTTATGATTTTTTCGTATAATGCTTTTTGTATCTTACTTGTCTTTACTACATGAATTATTTAGTTTAATCATTCTAACTGAAGCATTTTTCTTCTACGCCCCTTTTCTGCTCTTGGTTAAGTAAACTCTGTTTTATTATTATGTAAGCTTAGATTCTAGATTACTGAATAATCTCGTATGAAGCTCCTTGTTCAGTGTACTAACCCTTGTTTTCTTGGCTTCTGTCTTTTGCTGCTTAAAAACATAGTATACTTCATAAATTAACTACCATTTTTGTAATGCAGGTTAGAAGAGATGGTAGCAAAATGTCACTTGCTCAGAGTAAAAAATATTCTCAGCTTAATGCTGATAATGCTCAGTGGGAAGACCGTCAGCTTCTTAGATCTGGAGCAGTTAGAGGCACAGAGGTGCAGACTGAATTTGATAGTGAAGAAGAACGGAAAGCAATTCTTCTTGTACATGGTAAGTAATAAGCTCATAGTAAAGACAGGAGTAATTTCTGTGTAATATATTTGGTAATATTATAAGCTTTGGATAACTGCAGATACAAAGCCTCCTTTCCTTGATGGAAGAGTTGTTTTCACAAAGCAAGCAGAGCCGGTAATGCCTGTAAAGGATCCCACATCAGACATGGCTATAATTTCACGAAAAGGATCGGGTCTTGTCAGAGAAATTAGGGAGAAACAAAGTATGCATAAATCCAGACAGCGATTTTGGGAGCTTGCAGGTTCTAAACTTGGTGACATCCTTGGTGTTGAAAAATCAGCTGAGCAGGTAATTTACCTCTTTTTTTGGTTCTTTTCATTTTATTGGTATTGTGGTTATTAGACATTTTGTCTGTAATTTTTTGCAGATTGATGCAGATACTGCTGTAGTCGGTGACGAAGGTGAAGTAGACTTTAAAGGTGAGGCTAAATTTGCACAACATATGAAGAAGGGAGAAGCTGTGAGTGAATTTGCCATGTCAAAGACCATGGCACAGCAACGACAGTATCTCCCCATATTTTCTGTTAGAGATGAGCTACTACAGGTTAGTGGTCTTGATAGTTTGGTCATAGGCTGGTATATTGAGAAATTAACCTCAGGATGTCTCTGTTTTTGAACTTCATCCTTTTGTCTAATGAGCAATTGTCAACTCGTCTGCTTTTAAATACATTGTCTAGGTAATAAGAGAAAACCAGGTGATAGTCGTGGTTGGCGAGACTGGTTCGGGAAAGACCACTCAACTTACACAGGTTGGTCACTTTTTGTGGCTTCCTACTAATACATGTTCTAATACGTAGTCACAAAACAACTAGAATAATGAACTTATAATGTGTTTCTTTTTCATAGTATCTTCACGAGGATGGGTATACTATAAACGGTATAGTAGGTTGCACCCAACCAAGACGTGTAGCAGCCATGAGTGTTGCAAAGAGAGTTAGTGAAGAAATGGAAACAGAATTGGGCGATAAAATAGGGTATGCTATTCGTTTTGAAGATGTAACTGGTCCAAACACTGTTATCAAGGTAAGATGGTCCAAGCACTGTTATCTGGCTTAGTTGGGCACATTTAAGCTTGGTTTATTGTGTTCTTAGCATCTGCACTTCATTAAAATTAGAAAAATTCTTCTGATCCATATTTCCCTCTGAAATTACAGTACATGACCGATGGAGTGCTACTGAGAGAGACCCTCAAAGATTCCGACTTGGACAAGTATCGGTATGTATGCATTATCTTGCCTCTGATAGATCCTGCTTTATTCTTGTTTTTGGTAGAATGACGTGCTAACTCCTATTTTGGACATTTATAGAGTGGTGGTGATGGATGAAGCTCATGAAAGGTCACTCAACACCGACGTCCTTTTTGGAATACTGAAAAAGGTTGTGGCCAGGCGTCGCGATTTCAAACTGATAGTCACATCAGCAACCCTTAATGCTCAAAAGTTTTCCAATTTCTTTGGGAGGTTGGTTACCATTTTTCATGCAAAACCAGTTTCAAATTGAAATATTGAATTCTTATATGACAGTGTTTTTACTTTGGTGATGCAGTGTTCCTATATTCAACATTCCTGGAAGGACTTTCCCTGTCAATATTCTCTACTCTAAATCTCCTTGTGAAGACTATGTTGAAGCTGCTGTTAAACAGGCAATGACGATTCATATAGCAAGTCCCCCTGGAGACATTCTCATATTCATGACTGGGCAAGATGAGATTGAAGCAGCATGCTTTTCACTCAAAGAAAGAATGGAACAGCTAGTTGCATCCTCCAGCAGAGAGATTACCAACTTACTGATTCTACCAATATACTCTCAGTTACCCGCTGACTTACAAGCAAAAATATTCCAGAAACCAGAAGATGGAGCTCGTAAATGCATTGTTGCCACCAATATTGCTGAAACGTCATTGACAGTTGATGGAATATATTATGTGATTGACACAGGATATGGGAAAATGAAGGTTTTCAATCCTAGAATGGGTATGGATGCTCTTCAGGTCTTCCCCATAAGCCGTGCTGCCTCTGATCAGCGTGCAGGAAGAGCTGGAAGGACAGGGCCAGGAACATGTTACAGGCTGTATACTGAGAGTGCTTATTTGAATGAGATGTTGCCAAGTCCAGTGCCAGAGATTCAGCGGACAAATCTGGGTAATGTTGTGTTGTTGTTGAAGTCTTTGAAAATAGAGAACTTGCTTGATTTTGATTTTATGGATCCACCTCCACAAGAGAACATCCTCAATTCTATGTACCAGCTTTGGGTGTTGGGTGCTCTTAGCAATGTTGGAGGATTGACCGATCTCGGGTGGAAGATGGTAGAGTTCCCATTGGATCCACCTCTTGCGAAGATGCTGTTAATGGGTGAACGGCTTGATTGCATAAACGAGGTGTTGACGATCGTGTCAATGCTTTCAGTACCTTCAGTGTTCTTCAGGCCTAAAGAGAGAGCAGAAGAGAGTGACGCTGCGAGGGAGAAGTTTTTTGTGCCGGAATCCGATCATCTGACTCTGTTAAATGTATACCAGCAGTGGAAAGAACACGACTATAGAGGAGACTGGTGCAATGACCATTACTTGCAAGTCAAAGGTTTGAGGAAAGCTAGAGAAGTAAGATCTCAGCTTCTGGACATCCTCAAGCAACTGAAGATACCACTCAAGTCGTGTGGACCCGATTGGGATATTGTTAGAAAAGCCATATGTTCTGCGTATTTCCATAACTCAGCCAGATTAAAAGGTGTTGGGGAGTATGTGAACTGTAGAACAGGGATGCCTTGCCATTTGCACCCGAGCAGTGCCTTGTACGGTCTGGGATACACACCGGATTACGTGGTGTACCATGAACTGATCTTGACTACGAAGGAGTATATGCAGTGTGCTACATCGGTTGAGCCGCACTGGCTTGCTGAGCTAGGGCCAATGTTCTTCTCGGTGAAAGATTCAGATACATCAATGTTGGAGCATAAAAAGAAGCAGAAGGAAGAGAAAACAGCAATGGAGGAAGAGATGGAGAAACTGAGAAGAGATCAGGCGGAATCAGAGGTGAGAAGCAAAGAGAGAGAGAAACAGAAAAGAGCAAGGCAGCAACAACAGGTTTCAGGTCCTGGGATGAAGAAAGGCAGTACCTACCTAAGGCCTAAGAAGTTTGGACTATGAAGAGTTGTTTTTCCTCTTTGATTCCAATATTGTAAACTTATTTGTTCAAAAATACGAGAAAATCCAGAAAATGTTATGACCGGATTGGTACTGTAAAAACGCATCCAACACTTGGAAAAAAACAGCTGAAAGTTAATTTGAGACTATTTTCATTTCTCTCTGTGTCTGTGCTCAGTGGTCTCACAAAAGAATCTCCATTAAAGAGATTCAATTGATGACTTGAAATGGACAAAATCACTACAGTTGCCAAAACAGTAAGAAATGAGATAATGAAATTTAGCTTGATTGACTCTTCTCTTTCCCTTTACTAAAGAAATCCTCGATGCGATGGGTCCTACTAGGCGGGGGCTTCTCCGTCGTCGTTTTCGCGGATCGCACGGGCTGAGCGGGGAAGGGGAGCGAGTCCAGTAGGAAATCGCTCGTAGGTTGGTGCCTTTTCACTGCAGTTCTCAGATGATCGAGGTTAACAGTTTTCCGCTTCTTCTCTGCCGTAACCACCGACGATTTCTCGGCGAGGAAGCGGAGGAAGAGCTCGGTGGAGTAAGTGACGAGGTGAAGAGCCTCCGAATTGATCTTGTTGATGTCCTTGTCGAGTTTCATGATCTTCTTGACTCTTCCGATTGGGAACTCCGGTCGTATATTCGCTGGTCCCGTCTCTTCTTCGGCCATGGGAATGGGAATTAGCTTATCGAGACTGGAGCCTACGTGGGATTATTTAGGGATTCTGTTTTCGCGCGCTGTCTTGTATTAAGACCGCGTGAAATGAAAATGAACCAACACAATGTTGAATAAAAAGGGGATTCCAAATAACGGGGTGAGTGACCATTTTTAATTTTTGAAATAAAAATCTATTTTTTTTTTTTTTTTTGGAAAATTTTAGTTATGTTATAATAAACTAAATATGACTTTAATAATTATCATAAATTTGAATATAAAAATATAAAAACAATTAAAATATTATACTCGTGAAATTTTAGATTTGATAATCAAAAGACATACAGAGAAATAATTATGTTATATGAAAAGAAGAAGAAGATTTAAGATAAAGTTTACAAACGATCTCGTATATATAGAAAGAAAAAAAGTAAAAATTATTGTCCGCGGATAGTAACATGGGCTCCACTAAAATTTGATTAATGCATTTGCAAATGTCTATAGACGTAACATTTGACTTTTATAACACTCCTCTTTGAAAACCAGTGTCACTTGTTTACGTTACGTCTTTGTTGTCTCATAAACCTCCTTAGGAAAACCCATTGGGAAAAACCAGAGTAAAGTAAAAGAGTACAACTGCGTAAGCTCCCCTTTGAACAAACATATCGTCGTTTCAAAGGTCTTGTTAACGATGCATTCCAATATTAAAAACATGTTTCTTGAACGTCGAAGTTGGTAAAGACTTTGTGAAGAGATCTGCGGCGTTTTGAGAAGATTGAACATATCTTACTTCAATCTCTTTGTTCTTCTCGAGCTCTTGGGTATATGAAAAGAACGTTGGAGGGATATGTTTAATTCCGTCACTTTTGATATATTTTTCCTTGGTTTGAGCAACAAGTATTGTGTTATCTTCATACAAAATTGTTGGTTCCTCATTGCTATTGATTTCGCTGGTCGTTCTAATGGGTCGGCTGATCAATCCGAGTTATACACATTCTCTGCTTGTTTCATGAAGAGCAATGATTTCGGCATGATTCGAAGAAGTAGCCACAAGTGTTTGTTTCTGAGAACGCCAAGAAATAGCAGTGCCTTCGATCATGAAAACATATCCTATTTGGGATCAAGATTTATGTAGATATGATAAATATCATACATCTGCATAACCAACCATTTCACCTTTAGAATCTATAAGATAAAACAATCGTAAATCAATACTTCCATGTAGGTAGCGAAAGATATGTTTAGATATGGTACTTTAGGACCAAGTGTCTCTTCGTTTTCCTCTGGTGGTCGGAAAGGATCATTCTCAACTTTTAATGAAACGATCATAGGAGTACTAAGGGGAGTTGCCATATCCATCTTAAAATGTTTGTCCGAGATCTTTCATCTCAAATTCTCTTTCCAAATAGTTTTGTGCTTTCTGTATTCCCTTGCATTCCAATAATTTTTAGATCATCAACATACACAACAAATATCATAAATTCTGATGTTGTTTTCTTAATGAAAACACATGGGCATATATGATCATTAATATATCCTTATTTCATTAAATGCTCACTAGGACGATTATACCACATACATCCAGATTGTTTTAACCCATATAATAATCTTTGAAATTTTATAGCACATAACTCTTTAGGTTTGGATTTTAATGAATTGGGTACTTTAAACTCATCGAGAATTCTCATATAGATATCAGTATCTAATGATCCATACGGATATGCCGAAACGACATCCATGATACGCATTTCAAGATTTTCATAAGCCGCTAGGCTCATCAGAAATCTAAATGTGATTGCATACATAACATGAGAGTATGTTTTCTCATAATCAATTCCTAGTCTTTGAGAAAATTATTGAGCCACAAAGAGAGCTTTATATCTCATTATCTCGTTTTTCTCATTTTCGAATGAAAACCCATTTATAGCCAACTGGCCTCACATCTCTTGGTATGGGTATAATGGAACCGAATACCTCTCGTTTATTAAGTGAATCGAGTTCTACTTGCATTACATCTTTCCATTTTAGCCAATTATTTCTCTTTTGACATTCATATACAGATTTTGGCTTTGGATCTTCGTTTTCGTCATTTACTTCCTTCGACACAAGGAATGCGAAAATATCATTAGTGTAATAGACTTTATTTCGATTCTATATTTTCCCATTATGAACAAAGTTAATAGAAATCTCGTGATTTTATTCAGGTTCCTCCTTATCAACATTTTCATCAACTAGGTGAGTTGATTCCTCCAAAATACTTGCAGTCATTTTGGGGTTATTATGTTTTTAAGCTTCCTTTTGTTTGCTAGGATTTTTATCCTTAAAGCCAACAACTCTACCATGCTTCAAACGGGTTTTAGACTCTCGTGTATCATCTTCTCCCCCCCACGTTTTGTAGGATTTCAATTCGAGCAAGTGCATTGGCTGTTGGTATATGAGATTTAGTTACCGTTTTGGTATCTGCAAATGCATCATGTAGTTGATTTTCTATACTTTGCAAGTGTATAATTCGTTGGACTTCTAGTTCTGATTGTTTCATTGGTGAATCAAGGTATAAAAGAGATGGTGCACTCCATTTGATATCATTCCAAACCTCTTTATTTTCTCCCATAGAACCGGGAAGACTTTCTCATCAAATGACAATCAGCAAAACGTGCTGTAAATACGTCACCCGTATGTGGTTCTAGGTATCATATAATCGATGGAGAATCAAAATCAACATATATTCCCAACCTTCTTTATGGTCTCATCTTTTTACGTTGCGGTGGTGCTATAGGCACATAAACCGAGCAGCCATAAACCTTTAAATGATAAATATTTGGTTCTCGACCAAATGCTAGTTGGAATGGGGAATATTTATAACACGCACTCGGTCTTATCCGAATGAGTGCTTCTACATGCAAAATTGCATGTCCTCATGCTGAGGTTGGCAGTTTAGATCTCATGATTAATGGTCTTGCAATCAATTGCAGACGTTTAATTAACAATTCAACCAAACCATTTTGAGAATGAACATGAGTAGGACGTTCAGCTTCAATTCATGCTGCCATACAATAATCATTAAATTTTTGGGATGTGAATTCACTAGCATTATCGAATTTAACTCTCTTAATTTGATGATCAGAAAACTGGGCTCTCAGGTTGATTATTTGAGTTAGGAATCTAGAAAATCCTTGATTTCGAGACGATGACATACATACATGTGATCATCTGTTTGAAGCATCAATTAACACCATAAAATAGTGAAATAGTCCACATGGTGATTGCGTTCAAGAAATTTTAGAGGTTCTTTATCAATTTTGGTTGGCGATGGTCCTATTATTAATTTCCCAAGGGCACATGCTTCTCATATCATTTTATTTCCTTCATTGATCTCGTGGATTTTCAATGAATGACCATGTGTGCTCTCTATTATCCTTCGCATCATACTAATGCATGGGTGACCAAGGCGTTCATGCCATAATGTGAAATCACTTTTATTTCCTTTGATCACAAGATTCGATTCTAATGCATTTATATAAGTGTAATGCAAACTAGATGGAAGTTATGAGAATATTTCAAGTATAATTCGTTTGCTTTCTTTATTGGAAGTAACATACATATACTTCTTTCCATTCTTAGTTTCAGACAGAGTGTCATATCCTTTAAGGTATATGTCTTTGAAGCTCAACAAATTTCTTACCAGTGCCTTTAACAAGGTTCACCGGACCCGATATTGTGCTAACAATAATCTTTGTCATTTTTAAATCAGAGAAATATCTCTTATCCTTTAGAATAGTGTATGTGGTTCCACTATATGGTATACATATTTCTCTACGGATTTCCTGGGATGTTGTTCCATTTGTATAGTTATCCATTTATGAAATACATAAGTATTAATGATAAGAAAGAAAATATTATTCATTGCAAACACACGGTATTATACATTGAAAACACACATAATAGTTATACATTAAAACGACATAGAAAATAGTTTATTTTTTGACTACGAAGATACATAATATTATACAAATGCATTCATCAATGCTTATTCGATATATTTTCACAAACGTTTTTTTTTTCACTTTTCTGCAAATGTGGCATCACCAAAATCATTGGCAATGTCCAAGGAATCAAGGTATGTCGTACCCTCAAATTTTTCAGTGATGTTCATTTCTTTTCCTTTGCCTTTGATTGATTTTTTGTACAACTTACAAGACTATGGGTCAGGGCGGGACACACGAAAATAATACCATGTTTTTCCACATTTGAAACATACATTCTCATGCTTTTGGGTGGAAGTTTCTTGGGTTTCTTTTCCCTTTTGGGAATATCTATGTATGAACCATTTGTTTGATCCTCTCCCCCCCCCCTTGAGTTGTAAATTCCACCACGTCCACCACTAAAGTGATGTCCACGTCTATGTCCACCACGACCACAATAAGCTTGATCTTGCCTCATCGGGTATTTCACATCAACAACATTTACCTCAGGATATGTCCTGCTTACAGTAAATTGGGAGTTGTGGTTTTGAATCATAAGTTCATTGTTCTTCTCCACTAAAATAAGCGCCACAATTAAATCAGAGAACCTTTTGTACCTGATACTCCTATACAGAGTCGGTAACACGCTGTGTTCTTTGTGAAATGTTGAAATGTTACAAGGGTTTTCTCAATCATTTTTTCCTCAGAGATTTCTCTGCCACAATATTTCAATTGTGACACAATTTTCAAAACTACAAAATTGTACTTATCAACCTTTTTGAAATCTTGAAATCTCAATTTTTTCCACTCCTCCAATGTGTGAGGGAGAGTAATCTCTCTTGGTTATCAAACCTTTTCTTAAGAGTTGACCATAGTTCTACTAGATCTTTGATGTTCGCATAGTCATGCGTCACACTCTCATCCAAATGTTTTCTTAAGAATATAATCGCCTTTACCTTTTCCGTGGAGGTAGTGTTGTTCTCTTCTTTTACTATTTTAGATAACTCCATTGATTCAAGAAACAATTCCACATCATTAGTCCACGCTATGTAATTAGCGCCAGTGATTTTCAAAGCGGGGAACTTGACACTTTCAACGTTTGCCATTTGTATCTTCTAAACCAAATAATATAAATTTTATCAGAATTAAAAAGAACCATTTACATTAATCACTACCGCAACAATGATAAAAAATACAGTGAACACAATTAACATAATATTCTAATATTTTTGCTACCAGTAATTCTCTAACAAAGAAACTGTAAATAGAAACAATAATCATGAAAAAGATAATAATTAACATCAAACGAAAAAAATTCATGAGAATTAAACATTTTGTAAAAATTTTGGAGAAGTAACTTGATAGAAGGCAAAAAATTTGATGAGATAAAATGAGTGAAATGCAAGTGTATGTATATATTAAAAAATACTGTTGGAAAGTGTATAAATTTTTGAAAAACATTACTTGTGACCGTTGGTCAAAGAAGGTGATCTAGAAATTTAATCGTAAATATTTAAATATGCGATAAGATATAATTACCAGTTTTTTCAGAAAAAAACTTATACACATGTGACATAATTTTATTAAACAATAACTACAATACTAATAATATTTAATAAATACTATTCTGGTGGCTCAGCCATCCATTGGTGGTGACTCGGTCATCCACTAAACATAAATATAATAAATTTAACAGATAAATTTGTGTGGCTCAGACATCCATTGGTGGTGACTCGTTCAACCACTAAATGTAAATATAATATATTTAACATATAAATTTCGGTGCTCAGCTATCCATTGGTGGTGGCTCGACCAACCACTATATATATAATATTTAATAGTTATAACGTATAATAGATAAAAATTTACGAAGTAACAAACGGCCGAGTATAATGTGATTAAGTAGTAACATAATTAGAATTCTAAAAAATAATTTTATATATGCGATGTTGCGCGCTACTATTGTATATAATAAAAATATTTTCATAGAATAATCGTGCTGATGACGTGTTATAATAAATGAGATATGACTTTAATAATTATAATAAACTTTGAATATAAAAACAACTAAAATATTATACGAGTGAATTCTTGGATCTGATAACTAAAAAACATATATTAAAGAGAGAGATAATTATGTTATATGAAAGGAAGAAGAAGATTTGAGGTGAAGTTTACAATCGATCGAAACGATCATATATACAGAGAAAAAAAAAGCAGAAATTACTGTACGTGCATAGTGATGTGAGCTCCATCAAAATTTGATTCATGCATTTGCAAATGTCGTAACATTTGACTATTATAACAAGTTCTTTTATATATCAACTAGTGTTTATTGATTTTGAAAGGATAATATTGAGATTTTTTCAAACTTTTCTTGTGTGTCTTTTCAAAATTCGACTGGTATTACTTATGACTTATAAAAACGTTTATGTTTATTGATATATATATATATATATATATAGATCAAAAATCAATTACAAGCTTAATAAAATCTATCAAAAGAGTATCTCAAAATAACATTGTATTTATCTTGAAACCTTTATGAACCCTTCTTACTTTCCTTAGTTGTAGAATTTTTGGATTCTGGGATTCCTTAACCTGTAAGAGAGGAGATGTATGTATAGGTCTTGGATAATTTCTATTCCTAGGTGAATGTAGAATTTCCATTCTTTGTAGAATGTGGAATTTTCATATAAAATTATGTTGAATCTTATATTTTCTTTTTCTTTAGGAATAGACAATTTCTTTTTCTTTTGGAACCTTTTCTTATTTGGATTTTATTAATATTCATTATTTCACAATAACACATACAATAAACACAAACAAAAGATAATACCAATTCAATTTTGAAACAACTTTATGGTGGTAACTCGAGCATAAAGCGAGATATACACGTTAATTATGAACTTTCCAAAGTATCTAAACTTGATATCTCATTAGAAGAACGAAGAAGGAGATCCAAAGACCATATTGATTCCTAACTGTCCAAATCCAAAACACAAGCACCAAAACCATAGAGACACTATCGAGGGAAAAATCCAACCAAAAGCGCCATCTCCGACTAAAAACGAAATACAAATCGGGAGAAAAACGTAGCCTAAAAGAGAGAGTCGATACACTACTTACTATATGATAAAATTGGAGTAAGAGTAAATGTTAGAACCCATAAAACTCAAAAATCTGATGAGAACCAGACACATGACATCACCACTCTTTGAAAGCTAAGAGAGTAAAAGCCGATGGCGGATCACAATGGAGCACGAAAAAGAAGACGCGCACAAAGACAAGCGAGACAAAAAAAAGTTAACACGAATACTCCACAACGAGAAAGGCAATCGTACAAAAAGAGTCTAAGAACCACTATAATGTAGTCTAAAGAGCCTGGCAGCCACCCAAAATAGCATAGAGGATAAGATCTACTAAATCTCGCTTTATTAGACCAGATCCAGTGAAAGTTTACTCCAGAAGCCAAAAAACATGTGAACAAAAACTAAGAAAGAGATTTACCTACACATGAGAATGGAGGGGACCAATTCCAACATTGTTGAAGCCACCGGCTGCTAGTCCTAGGAAACAAATATTTCAGTTCTAAAAGAAGCGATAGAAAGAAAACCTACAAAAATGGTTTGTAGGACTAGCGGCCGGTGTTGAAAACCTACAAAAATGGTTAAAGGTATCACAAACTTTTCTCTTTTCTAACAAAACACCAACCTATAGTTGATTATAGTTTAAAGAGTATTTTAGTAAATGAGGTGCTTATTTATTTCTAATTGGGAAAATAGGTTGGT
>OVBE01004795.1:0-23055 GCA_900406425.1 Iberis pinnata | reverse complement strand
CATATCATAGCTAATAATATTAACGCTATTGTTGACAACAATATATTATAACAGAAACTATAAATGCTATTGTCGACAATGATTTATTATAACAGAAAATATAAATGTTATTGTAAAAAAGGACATTTGATAGCAACCAAACTAAAACGCTATCAATAAATTAAATATAACATAGCAATACAATCAAACGCTTTTGTAGTGTATTATATGATAGCAGTTTTCGTTAACGCTATAATAAGTGACTGACCTACGATAGCTGGTCCAGTCATAGCGTTTATGGAAACGCTATGAAAGGCCTATTATAGCGTTAATCGTGTGCTATCAATGAGACTTTTTCTTGTAGTGATCTTGTTGTGTTGCATCAACGGAAGCGATGTGCACGAAGGCGACGGAAGAAGCCATTCCAATGGAAGATACCTGGCACTAAGGATAAAGAAGCATGGACACTACTGGCCGACGATGCTTCATGATAGCTAGGAGTATGCCAAGAAGTGTGAGAAGTGTCAACGACACGGACCAATAAAACAAACATCCGCCAAGCCGCTCAGCGCATCGGCAAACCCTTACCTATTCATAAAATGGGGAATGGACGTCGTAAGACCCTTTCCGGTCGCGACGAATAAACATAGATACATGCTGGTGATGACAGACTATTTTACGAAGTGGGTTGAAGCAGAATCATACTCAGCTATCAAGGCCAAGCAGGTGCAACCAGCTCCCACCACACCAGCAATACCACCTCCATTTGCGACAACTCAGTAACACTTTCAAAACTAACACTTTGGTTTAACATAACTCACTGCATGTATAGGACTTCATCTGGAAAAATTCATTTGCCGGCACAGCCTCCCCTACGAGATCGTAACAGATAACGAAACCAATTTTTGCGCAAACACAGTCAGATGTTTCTGCGACAAGTGGACGACGTACTCCGCAAGTTGATATCTAGCCCACAATGACATAACACTAACGAATTTTCAAATTTTTCTATGACAGGTGGAATATACGACTAAACCACTCAACACCTCGATATCCTCAAGGAAACGGACAAGCCGAGGCTATCAATAAATCCATCATCGACGGACTAAAGAAAAGGCTGGAATCCAAGAAAGGACTATGGGTCAATGAGCTAGACGGTTTTTTGTGGTCGTACCGTACCACACCCAGTCAATCAACGAATCAAACCCCATTCTCCCTTGCACATGGAATCGACGCATTGGCCCCTTCGGAGGTAGTCGTTTTCACCCTCCGCATATTTAAGCTCCCCAATAACAAAGAATCGAACAACAACATGCTGCTCGATTCACTCGATAACATGGAAGAGCTCATAGACCGAGCCCTCATACGAATAAGCGCGTACCAGTAAGCAATGATGCATTACTATAACAAGAGCATGAGGCAAATAAGATTTGATGAGGGGGAGTTAGTTTTAGTGATGACTTACACAAACACAGCTGAAGAAAACGTCGGCAAGTTAGGAGCTTGATGGGAAGGTCCTTACAGAATAACGAAGGTTATCAAACCTGAAGTATACGAGCTGGAAACAATGAACGGTACGCCGACTCCCAACTCCTGGAACGCAACCAAGCTGAAGAAATTCTACTACTAGGACTATATGTATTGTGAACTATGACCTGGCTTGATCCAGAGAAGTCGCATGCAAATTGTCGGTGATGGCATAAGATAGGTGTAAGTGCGTCCTCGATGAGAAGAGGTAAACCGCCGTAAGAATATAGACAAGGATACACCGTCATCGGAAAGCCCCCATCAAAGGTGAGATTCGAGGCGTAGATCAATGGAAGAACATGAGAGAAGGAAGATGGGAGAAGAAGCATAGAAAGAGAAGCATAGAACCGTCGAAAAAAAGAGAAGAAAAAGATGTATTTACACGCCGGCGGCAGCGTAAGGCCGGCCACCGGCTTGAAAAAGAAACCAGAAAATGGAGTGACTATCAAACCGAGAGAACTTAGAGAGAGGATGATTTTAGAGAGAGATGGTGGTAATATGGGTAAGCGTGCACTTAGACCCATTGATTTTGGCAAAACAATTTTTATTGAAAGGATTAATAGGATTTTTTGAAAAAAGTAAGTTAAACTTTTATATATTTTTTGTGAATAAATTAGAGCGCACCCATTGATATATACCTCTACGTTACCCATTGATATATACCTCTACGTTACGTATACCTTTAATTTATTATTGTAGTCCTTAATTAATTAAAATTATATTACATATAGAAGAATTCTAGAAAACACCTCTAAATGAACTAAAATTTTGAAAAAAATAGAATATTTGTATTTTTCTTTTAAAGCTACACTTTTTCCTATTCAAAATTATTACTATTGGCCTCATCATTTTTCATACAATAGTATCCAACCAAAATTATTAATGACAAATTATAAAACTGAACATAAATTCAAATATAAGATGATCACACAAATTAAAAATATAAAATTTTTTAACTTTCTAAATAATTGGATATGTCACTAACACCAACTGTGAAAGACACATGTAAAATATTTTGTATCGATTCAATTATGAATATTCGCTTATTTAAAAAAAATTTTTTGTCAAACTTTCGTCTTCCATCTCCCATTCCAATAAAATGTTGACAATTAACTGATGAAAAATCTTAAATTCAAGAGAATTTGTCTATTGCTCATAGCATAGTACAATCCAGAACATAATTTTGTTTGCTCTGAGTAGTCTTCATTTTCTCTACTTAGTCTTCTTCTTCGTCGACTCTTGATCAAGTTAACGTATTAATCTTGTCAATCTCTATCTTTTTAGTATGACGATCAATTTGTATAAGATGCAATATATGTTACGTATGTATCATGCATATCTTTGTTTATCATCACATGTTTATCCAATTACAATAATAATATTTTGTATTACTCATAATTAATATTTTAAATAATTTTTTAATTTTTAATAATGATAATGAATATAATCTATTTTACAGTTAGTTTAAAAAAAAACTAGTTTTCAAAAAATTATGTATACATAGGGTAATTTAAAAATATTTCACATATATATATATATATATATATATTCTAATAATATAATATTTATTACTTATTAAAAAATGTTTCCATTTAAAAACATATTCTCTGTTGATATATCTTATTAAATAAATTGAACACGTAAACACAATACCTATACTAGTTATAGATTATGATATATCATATTATTATATGTGTCGAACTTAATTTAGGTAATTATTGATTATACATTCATGAGCTAATAAATTTATATTACATTGATGCAAAAAATTAAATTAAGTAGCAAATTTTTCATAATGTCTTTTTTATTATCACTTTGTTACAATTTTTTTAATTCAACATCAAATTTTGAAGATAAAAAATAAAAATTCTCTAAACACATGGTTCTCCTTAATTATTGAGTGTTTCATTTGACTTATATACGAAATGTTATTTTTGCCGCTATAAAATTTTTCGCAAGTAAGTTGAATGATAATTTTCAAATATTAATGAAAAATGTGTTCAAAAGAATAATAGTTACTCGCCGGTTCATCACTCACGCGTTACTCTCCGTCTTCTTCATACTAGGCTCAAATCACTACAAACAGGTCTTTCGGCATCTCAACACTACAGTTACGGTGAATTATCAGGCCGCACCAGGAATGCTTTTCACCATTTCCTCTCTTGCCAAACAGTTGTTCTTCAACACCCGTCCATCCACACTTTCGCATTGGAAACTGATGTGATACTAGCTCGAGATTGATGTCTTTGGTGCGAAGAGCTACTGGTTGTGCGGTGATATGATCAGAGGTTGCGGAAGGTAAGAGTTATGATGCACAGAAGGGATTTAGTGGATGATAGATGGTGGATGAAAATTGGTGGATGTAATATGGTGGATGAGATGCGATGGATGAGAACTGGTGAATGGAATCTGGTGGATGAAAACTGGTGGATAGAATATGGTGGATGAGAACTGGTGACTTGCAGTATGGATGGATGAAACAATGATGATGATGATGATGATGATGATATAATCAAGTGATTTGTGGAATGATCAAATGAAGAGATAGAGGACTACTACTTAGTTGATTCACACAAAAAGTAGACAGAGTTTCTTCATGCATGCCTTGTCTTTAATGTGACTATTTGGCTTCCTTGACTTCTTTTAGAGGCTTCTCAAACCTTTCATATTATTTAGAGTCTTCAACTATATCAAAGTATTACTAAGTAGTATAGAGAAAAGTAATTTACCTAGCATCATTAAAACCTATGCTTGAGAAAACCCAATTCGGACAAAACCAAAGCATAGGAAAAAAAGTACTAGATAAACCACTTAACTACTTAGTGAATACCTTGATCTTCTTCAAATGCTTTAGTGATGTTGATGTAGCTTGATAAAACTTATTGCTCCTTTCCTTGAGTTTTCCTTAGCATATCCTCCATGATCTTAGCTAGATCTTTTGTTTTATTCCTTATGATTGCTCCATTCGGTAGCTCCAAAGTCTTGGAATTGTCTTGATCCTTCATTGTTCCAAATTCAGTTTGTAAGCCATCAAGGATCATATCATCATCTCCCTCTTGAAAAGGATTTTCCCTCAAATATGTTTCATCATCTGCAATAAACGTAACAAGATCAGAAACATTGAAAGCATTACTCACGTTATACTTACCCTGAAGATCGAGATGATAGGAATTGTCGTTGATCTTCTTGATTATACGAAAAGGACCATCTATCCACATTTTCAGTTTGGAATCCCTCTCAGTAGGGAAACGTTCCTTTCTTAGATGTATCCAAACTTGATCACCCACATTGAGTTTTACGACTTTTCTCCCTCTGTTAGCATACTTGGCATAGAGTTCGGTTTTGTGCTCAATATTGTCCCGAGCCTTTTCATGAATCTTCTTAACTAGATCAGCTTTCGTCTTGCCATCTAAACTGATTCTTTCACTCAAAGGAAGAGGGGTTAAATCCAATGTGACAAAGCTTTAAAACCACAAATGATTTCAAAAGGTGAAAACTTAGTAGCGGAATGCGTTGCATAATTATAAGCATATTCAATATGAGGCAAGCATTCTTCCCAAGATTTCAAGTTACTTTTAACCAAAGTTCTAAGCAATGTAGACAAATTACGGTTAACAACTTCAGTTTGACCATCGGTTTGCGGATGACATGTAGTAGAAATGATAACCTAGTTCCTAGTTTAGACATAATGTTTTCCAAAAATGACTACAAAAATTAGTATCACGATCAGAGAAAATGGTTTTAGGAATATCATGCAATCTAACAACATTCCTAAAGAACAAATTAGCAACATTCAAAGCATCATCCGTTTTATGACAAGCGATAAAATGTGCCATTTTTGAGAACCTATCGACCACAACAAATATGGAATCCTTACCGGTCTTGGTTCAAGGTAATGGAACTACAAAATCCATTGAAATATCAGTCCAAAGATGTATAGGAATAGGGAGTGGAGTATACAAACCGTGGGGTTGGACTTTGGACTTAGCTTTTTTACAAGTAACACATCGATCACACACCCTCTTTTCGTCTCTTCGCATATGCGGCCAATAGAAATAATTTTGCAACGTCTTAAGGATTTTAGAAAAACCAAAGTGTTCCATTAACCCTCCTCCATGAGCTTACTTGACTAATAAACACCTCAAAGAACCATTAGGCACGCACAATTGATTTTCATAAAATAAAAAACCCATCTTGCCTAAAGTAATGGTTAATCGAAAATTTCTCCCAAGCTAGGAAGGGCTCTTTTGAACTCATGATCAGTAATATACAACTCTTTTAATTGTTCAAAACCAATCACTTTAGAACTTAAATTAGAGAGAAGAGTGTACCTCCTTGATAAAGCGTCGGCTACGACATTATCCTTACCTCTCTTGTACTTGATCACATACGAAAATGTTTTGATGAAGTTAATCCACTTAGCATGTATTTTTTGAGCTTATTCTGACCTTCAATGTTCTTGAGAGACTCATGGTCCGTATGAATCATGTTTGTAAAGCTCTCACCAAAGAGTAAAATGCTTTGTCATAGGTCAGATAATTGAGTAGCGATCCTCCAATCTTTTCACTAAAGAATGCTATAGGTCCTTTATCCTGCATTTAAACAGCACCAATACCAATTTCACTTGCATCACAATCAATCTCAAAATTTTTAGTAAAATCGGGTAAAACAAGTAAAGGGGTATTAATAAGCTTCTCTTATAGGTATTGAAAAGCTTTATCTTGAGCTAGACCCCATTTTAATCCCATGTCCTTCTTGATAATTTCAGTAAAAGGTGCGGCTATAGTGCTAAAATCTTTCACAAAACGTCGATAAAAATCTGCAAGACCGTGAAAAGATCAAACATCACTAACAGAATTATGAGTCGGCCAGTCTCCTATAGCTTTCACTTTATCCTTATCAACCTCGACACCATATGCACTTACAAAAAATCCTTGGAACACAATATTATCCGTACAAAAGGTGCATTTCTTAAGATTAGCATAGAGACGCTATTTTCGTAAAACCTCCAAAATCGAGCTAATATGCTTAAGATGCTCATCTAGACTCAAGCTGTTAATAAATATGTCATCAAAATAAACAACCACAAATATTCTAATGAATGATCAGAGGAAATGATTCATTAAGCGCATAAACGTACTAGGTGCGTTAGTTAACCCAAACGGCATTACTAACCATTCATATAACCTATGCTTCATTTTAAATGTGATTTTCCACTCATCACCTTCTTTCATTCTAATTTGGTGATACCCACTTTTCAAATCTATCTTAGAAAATATGGTAGAACCATGTAACTCATCAATCATGTCATCTAAGCGAGGTATAGGATGTCGATACTTTACAGTGATATTATTGACGGCGTGACAATCGACACACATTCTCCATGTACCATCTTTTTTAGGTACAAGAAACACCAGAACAACACATTGTCTCATGCTCTCACAGATATTTCCCTTTCTCATGATCTCATTAACTTTTCGCTGTAGCTCCTTAGTTTTAACCATATTGGTATGATATGTAGCTTTGTTCGGCAACGAAGATCCTGGCACAAAATCGATTTGATGCTCAATTCCTCTTATAGGTGGTAATCCATCAGGACTATCCTCTGGAAAAGCATCTTTAAAATCCTGCAAAAGATCATGTATCTCACTCGGAATAACCGGCTCCAAATTAGCTAGACTCGTTAGAGTTTCTTTAAAAATTAAAAAGTAAGATCGGTTTATTAGAGAGATAGGATTTCTTAACCTGTTTTCGTTTGATAATGAGATTAGATTTTCAGTAGATACCTTCTCCATTTCCTCTTTCTTTTTAAAATGCACCCGATCTTTATAGATCTCTTGAGAAGTCGTTGGTACTAGAGTAACTTTCTTACCGTTAATGATGAACGAATGTTTGTTGGTGAAACCATCATGCATCACCTTAAGATCATATTGCCAAGGCCTACCCAAAAGGATATGGATAGCTCCCATAGGAAATACGTCACACACAATTTCTTCTTGGTACTTACCAATGCTTATTGGCACGGTGACTTGTTCAATAACTTTCATTTCACCGCTCTCGTTAAGCCATTGTAGCTTATACGGTCGTGGATGTATTCAAACCTTTAGGCCTAATTTCTCAACCATAGAAACACTAGCAACATTAGTACAACTACCTCCATCTATGATGAGGCTACATACCTTATCCTTAACCAAACATCTCATATGGAACAGATTTTCCCGTTGTACGATTTCTTCTTTTTCGGTTTGTAGGCTTAGCATTTTTCTAGCAACTAGTAACTCTCCTTGTATAGATAATGCGTCATATTATTCTTTAATCAGTAGAAGCATTATCCTCACTTTCAAACTAAGGTTGGATGTCTCCATTATCTAGAAGCACAAACAATTTCTTATTAACACATTCACTCGCAAAATGACCCATACCTTGGCACTTGTAGCACCGAATGTGTGGTTTTCTTTTGTTCGGAGTAGTTACTGATTTTCCTTTAATATCAGACTTAGAATCATCTTTAGGACCAGTAGTAGATTACTTCTCATCCTGTTGATAGCTTGGTTTGGTCTCCTTAGACTTGTACGAACCTGAGACAGAGTTGGTTTGAGACGGCTTTCGACTTACTTGTTGCTCAAATAGTATTGCTTTGTGTAGCAAATCCTCCATATCAACATATTTTTCAGCTCCAATTTGTCTTGAATTTCCCTATTAAGACCACCCTTGAATCTTGCCATAGTAGCTTCACGGTCCTCTTGAATATTGGCTTTAAGCATGAGAGTTTCCAACTCTTGGAAGTATTCTTCTACTTTCATTCCTCCTTGGTTCAGCCTCCTAAGACGTTGATGTAGCTCATGGTGATAATAATTTGGTATAAACCATCTCTTTATTATAGTTTTTGAGTTGATCCTATGTAGTGATCGGTTCATCACCTACTCTTCTTCTTGTGGTTACGGTTTGTTCCCACCATGTAAGATAATAATCACTAAAATCTGTCATGGTTATCTTGACCTTGCTGGCCTCGTGAGGTTGCTTACAATAAAAAAAACGAGATCCTTTTTCTTTTTACCAAACGAGATACGAATCAAGATCATTTTTACCGAAAAATGTTGGCCTTTTGAGTTTTATGTTGTCAAATTGATGTCGTCTTTGAGGTGGTGATTCTTCTCTTCGACTCCTTTGCTCTCTATCACTTCTATGACTTCTCCTACTATGGGTTGAACTGGAATAGTAGGTTTCCGAAGGCAGCATAACATCTTCACTACTTTCTTCAGTTGTGAGTCCACGATGGTGTGACCTATGAGTTTGCGATTTACGAGGAGCTCGAGGTGCAGTATCATTCCTTTTTTCATATAGCATTTCTCTCATAATTATTCTCATGTCTTCCATTATTAGTCTTCGGTCCTTCGCCCTACTTGTTTCTTCACCATCGTTACTTCCCATCATTTTCTATCGACAAAGACAACTAAAAAAACAAGCAACAGATCAAAGATCATTGAAATGAATCAAACACAGTAGATTTATCAATGGAAGATGAGTAGGTTTTTAGTAGATGAACAGTAAAAAAAAATAATATGAAGAATTAGATTTTTTCTTTAAGAAAAAATCGCATGAAACAAAAAAAAATCGGAAGAGACAAGAGACACTTAGCTACGCCAAAGTGCTCTGATACCACTTGATGTGATACTAGCCCGTGATTGATGTCTTTGGCGCGAAGAGTTACTGGTTTTGCGGTGATAAGATCAGAGATTGTGGAAGATAAGAGTTATGATGCACAACAGGGATTCAATCGATGATAGATGGTGGATAGAATCTGGTGGATGACATCTGATGGATGAGAACTGGTGGATGAAATCTGGTGGATGGAATCTGGTGGATGAGATCCGATAGATCATAATTGGTGACTTGCGTTATGGATTGATGCGAAGATGATGATGATGATATAATCAAATGATCCATGGAAGGATCAAATGAAGAGATAGAGGACTGCTACTTAGTTGATTCACACAAAAAGTAGACAGGATTTCTTCAAAGAAGAAAAGGAGGTTTTGTTGGCTTCACACCAACATCTTAGAAAAACACATTTTGATCATAAAATGTTTCTCAACAAAAAGATCGATGTTTTTCTTGCTAATTTCGTGAACCCCATATAGTGGAAGGAGGTGACAAAGGCTCCTCCTTGAAAATGATAAAAAAACCAGTAAAGTAAAGTCTTCATGCATGCCTTGTCTTTTATGTGACTCTTTGGCTTCCTTAACTTCTTTTAGTGGCTTCTCAAACCTTCCAAATTATTTGGAGTCTTCAAATATATCAAAGTATTACTAAGTAGTATAGATGAAAGTAATTTACCTAGCATCATTAAAACCTATGCTTGAGAAAACCCAATTGGGATAAAACTGAAGCATATGAAAAAAGAATACTAGATAAACCACTTAACTACTTAGTGAATACCTTGATCTTCTTCAAATACTTGAGTGATGTTTATGTAGCTTGATGCAACTTCTTACTCATTGCCTTGAGTTTTCCTTAGCATATCCTCCATGCTCTTAGCTAGCTCCTTTGCTTTGTTCCTTGTGATTGCTCCATTCGGTAGCTCCAAAGTCTTGGAATTGTCTTGATCCTTCATTGTTCCAAATTCAGTTTGTGATCGCTTTCTCTTTCCAAGGAAAGATTATATCGCTAAAAATCAAGAATTACTTGGTTAGAGTATGGAAACCACAATACAAGCTTCTTTCACCCCACAACAACCTCCCGTTCAGCCCGAAACACCATTAGACAACTCCAGCTTCCCAGCGGCCTCATTATCACTGACTTGCCGTCCATAAAAAACAAAGCGGTCATCACTTCAAGACCTTCCTCCAATCCATCAAAGACTATGTTCCTCTATCCTCCCCGTCGTTACCTGAGCTGCTCACCTATCGTTGTCCTACCAAGTCTTACCACTACGCTCATAGCTCCAGTACTACCAGCCGAGATTCATTCCACACTTTTGTTTATTCCTTCCACAAAGCTCCTGGGCGTAATGGATATACGGTTGAGTTCTTCATAGCACCCTGTCTATAATTGGTAATGATCTTGTAGCGGTTGTCTGATCTTTCTTCCTCTATGGGTTCCTCCCTTGTGGCATCAATGCAACCCTACTCTCGCTAATCCCCAAAGGTGAAGACCCCAAAACTATCAAGGTTACCGTCCTATCTCTTGTTGTAATGTCATATTCAAAGTAATCTCCAAAATACTAGCTAATCACCTAAAGTTGTGCCTTCCGAACCTTATTGAGACTAATCAAAGTTGGTTTGTAAAGGGTCGTCTGTTACTAGAAAACTTTTTTCTTGCTACAGAGATCGTCAAGGACTATCATAATTCCCATGCATCGCCCCGTTGCACTCTAAAGCTAGATATATCTAAGGCTTTTGACCGTAAGTTGGGACTTTATCATTGCGGTTCTGCATGCCATGGATTTCCCGCCTCAATTTATCCATTGGATCCATCTATGCCTATCAATAGCTACCTTCTCGATCTCAGTCAACAGAAAGTCTGCGGGTTACTTCCCGAGTGCCCGGGGATTCTTCAAGGTTGTGCTCTCTCCCCATATTTGTATGTTATTGCTAACAATGTCCTATCTAGGCTTCTAAATGCAGCTGAAAATTCTCGACATTTTGGGTATTTCCGAAGTGTAATAACCTAGGACTTACCCATCTCTGCTTTGCCGTCAGTATTCTACTATTTACTGATGGAGAGGCTAGCTCGTTACATGGCGTAATTCAAGTTATGAAGCATTTTGGAAACGCCACTGGCCTAAGGGTCAATCTCAACAAGTCATCAATCTTTCTCACAACCTCACCTCGGCCATCCTTACTTGCAGTTGTCACGAGCTATGGTCTTCATATCGACTCTCTTCCCATTAAGTATATGGGTCTTCCATTGACTACCAGAGGTCTCACGGCCGCTAACAATGCTCCTCTTATTGGTTGCATTCGATCTCGATTTACATCATGGTCATCGAATCTTCTATCATATGCGGGCCGTCTTCAGCTCATCGGGTATATTATCCTTATAACTGTTAATTTTTGGCAGGCATCATTCAGACTACCGAAGAGCTGCCTCCGGGATATTACTCATTTATGTAGTAACTTTCTCTGGTCGGGCTCGCCTACAATCCATACCTCAGATAAATTTAATTGGGAGGATATTTGTAGACCGCGTTCATGGGGGAGGGGGGCTCGGCCTTTGCCGCTTTGAGGACAACTACTTCACTCTCGCTTATTTGGCATCTCCACTCCAGCACATCCCTATGGGCTGCTTGGATAAGACACTATTAACTTCGTCATTCCACCTTCTGGGATGCATCGGATACTTCCAGAGGATCTTGGATGTGGTGCAAACTTCTCAAGCTTCGACCTTTGGCAACTCAATTCCTCAGGTATAAGATGGGTAATGTTCAAAATATATCATTCTGGTTTGATTGTTGGTCCCTGTTGGGGTCCTTGTTTGCTCTTTTGGGTGAGACAGGTATTCGCGAACTTAGAATACCTCGTCATGCTAAAGTTGCAGATGCTACTAATGGCAGCCGATGGAATATCTGACGATCGCGAGTGGTTGCATTTAGCTAAGTTATGGATCAGCTTTACATGCTTCCCCTTTCCTCAGTGCAAGCCGGACCTGATGTGCCCCTTTGGCATCATGCCATGGACCAACTAAGACATTCCAACCCTAGACAGATTTGGTTAAATTCTATTTGGTTTCCGCAATCTACTGCGTGGTTTGCTTTCATCTCTTGACTTGCTGTTCATAACAGACTGTCAACAGGAGCTGGAATGTGCACATGGGGTGTGACGCAGCCGTGTGTCCTTTGTGGTGAGCCGGATGAAACGCGTGATCACATATTCTTTGCATGCTCTTACTCTTATACTCTATGTTCGGAGCTAGCCTACCCGCTTCTTTGGCAACGCCTTTCTCTGGATTGGTCTCGAACTCTCACCTCACTTCGGAGAAGTAATCTTCCTATACTAGATATTGTGCTTCTTTGGCTATGTCTTCAAACCACCATTTATCATATTTGGAGAGAGAGGAATGTGAGATGTCATCATCACCCACACCAATCTGCTGCGGAGCTATGGTTGAGGATCGTTCGAAAAATTTGTGATTGCATTTTCAGTCTCCACTACGACCCGCCCTCCCTGCTGCATGCTCTTCGTCTACGCTGGACTCAGCTTCATCCAACTTAGCCATGGTCGAGCATCGTGTCCATATTCCTTTGTCTATTGACTTTTACTTGTTTGCTCTATCTCTAGCTTTCTTACAGCGGTTCATTGTGTTCAATGCGAGTACTCTTTTTCTTGTAGCTAGTTTTTTCCCAAAGAGTTTTTTAACTACAGGTTTTAACGAGTCTCTCTTGAACACTTACTCTAGGAACCGCTGGCCATCTCTTTCTAATGTTTATCCAGATTTTTGACCGAAGCATTCTTTTGTATATTAGTTAAAAATAATAATAATTTTAAAAAAAGAATAATAATAATTTTAAAAATATTATCAAGTAAGTATATTAGTTAAATTTTCCCTTCTAATTTTTATTAATATAATATACATATACTAGAATCATTTCACATGTATTCAAAATATGTTCTAACAATCTTATAGCATGAAATTTTATTTTAAAACACAAATATCAAATTATAAAAAAAGAGTTTAATTCATGTATTAAAATCAAAATTCTTAGTAATTCATATATTGTTTAAAACTAGAAAGTTATGTAAATATAGTTAACGCTTGGATATTTTGAGAACTAAAAAAGTTAGATAAAATTGCGATTTCAAAATTTTTATTTAATTATTAAAATGGTAATCACAACAACTTAATGTATTAAGTTGAGAACTAAAAAAATTTGTGTATTAAAACGATAAATATTATAAAGCTTTAATATTTTGCAGTCTTTAATAAATTGGAAAAACATGAATGCCTTACAAATTTTTTTGAATATGAACTAAAAATAAGGAATTAATTTATCAAAAGAAAAAAAGCAGAAAATAAAGGAAAAGTTTCTTTTTAATATTCTATTCAATTTACTTTCCAAATCACGAACTATTCGAATATCCAACTTAATACAAACTATTTATTTTACTTACTTTAATACATAAATATCATTTATCTTCCCATTTTACACATGTGTGGCTACTTTCTGTTTAAGATCCCATTAATTTTTTGGAACAACATCCCATATGACCTCCCATCGAAAAAAGTACCTGGATGTCCCCTTTTAAATTTTGTTTTTTGTTTGATTTTTTATTATTATTCAAAATGTGGATAATTATTGTAATACCCTTAATGAAATCACATAACTACTCATCCAGTAGACTTTTAATTGGGTAAACCCACACGATCCAATTGAAATTAGGTAAAATAACCAGAAAATTAAGATTTAACCGGTTTACCCGACCCAACCCAACCCAGAAATCCCTTTTATCGGGAATTCCTAAGTTATATGGGTTAACAAGGATAAATGGATTAACCATATTAACTAGTATAACATAGTAGAATTTTAAAAATCGGTTAGATTGTGTAACTAGGTTAACTTAGTAAGTATAATTTTCTAATTCAGTTAACTTTGATAACTATTTTATCACAATTTAACACATAAAAAAAATTAGAATAACTAGGTTTAAGTACAAGCACGTAAACTTGATTAACTACTTGAAGGTACAACTAAAATAACTACACATTCAATTCTAACTTTTTTTTTGTAGCTTGTTGAACCTATGCATCCGCTTTCTTTTTGGCATGGACCAGATCACTTCAAAAAATATTCAAAATTTCAAACACAGTGTAGTCTCAAGAAAGTTGTTAACGCAATTAAAGGCATCGGGGGAATGGAACAAAAATGGTTTGAAGATAATCTGCATTTCAAGCACTTCTTCCATATGCATTTGGAAAAAATCTTTCCAATGGGACTATGGGCATTGGTAATTGAGACTGTCAAACCGGAAAATGGTTCCCAACTTTGGTTTGTGATAAACGATGTCCCGACTTTTGTACTTCTTAAACCTCATCGGAGGGCGGACAAAAAAAGTTGGAAGACCTCTTCACTCAGTTATATTGAGGGTCGTAAATGATTTGGACCTATGCAAGTCATTTTCATACGGAAGACTCATGTTTGATGATTTCGTGAAGGAGGTGCGAATTTTTCGACAAGTTTCAACAAGAATGTCTATAATCTGCTTACAATATCCGGATTCATAGTGCCATTAGAAGGAAGCATTTTTTATTCTGTATAACAAGACTGAAGGATGCAGAAAAAGGTTGATGCTACGACGAAGGAGGCCGAAAAGGCTGCTACTGCCGCCAAGGAGGCGGAAGAGACTACTGCTTATGTGGCCAACAAGGAATATGTTGTTGTTGCTAAGAAGGCAAAAAGACTGTCGCGGCTACGATGGAGGTCAAGGTGGCAGAAGTTTATATTAAAGTGGTGCATGAGAAGAATGTGGCAAACGCCCAATCCAATGTGTCTTTTTTTGTTCCAGTCAAGAAGCCAAGAAAGAAGGTACTCGTCAAAAACCCGTTCAAAAGAGCGGAAAAATGATAAAGAAGCGGAAGCTATTACGTGACTAAGTTGTGTATACTTTACAACGTACTTCGTGAGAAGCTCGTTTGAAAACCAAACCTTTTATTCAAAATCAATGATGAAAAATCTAAACATAAGATCTATATATAAAGCCCTTAAACCTAGATCAAACAGTAAAACTAAACCTTATCTAAACTAATTTAAACCAATCGATATTATCATAAAAGCACATGCACTTTCATGTGCAACTAAAGCTAACAAAACAAAAACCACACGTTGACTTGTTGAACAAGCAACGCTAAAAAGAAAATCAAAAAGCCAAAATAGAAACATTCATGACGCTACGAAAGGATTCGTCCCTGAATCTGAGTTGTCATTATCATCGCGAAAAGGAGTCAAATGTTTAACGTTAAAAACATTGGTTGTCTTCATGTGAGCGGGTAGCTTGACACGATACGCATTAGGATCTTGACATGATACGCATTAGGATTGATGCGCTCTAATACTTCAATGGGACCTATCTTTTTAGAATTAATTTTATCAAGTGAGAAACGATCTTTAGTAAGTTGTACCCATACCAAGTCGCCGGCGTCATAAAGAACTTCCCGTCTTTTGAAATATGCAGCCGCTTTGTACTTAGATGCCGTAATCGGTAACTTCGCTTGCATTTGACCTTGAATTTTTTGAAGATCATGGACGAAATCAATGGCATCAACATGATGGCGAGTCTTGTCAGGTAATGTAGCAAGATCAAGAGGACAATGGGGTGCAACATAAACCAAGAAGAAAGGACTATAGCCGTGACTACGACTAACCGCATGATTATGAGAAAATTCGGCCTGACACAACTTAGAATCCCAAATTGATATTATCACCAACCAAACAATGTAAAAGATAACCCAACGAACGATTAGTAACTTTTTCTGACCATCAGTTTGGGGATGATATGCATAGCTCGTTTCAAGACTTGTGCTAAGGAGTTTCCAAAAAGACCGCCAAAAATGACTTAAGAAACGAGTATCACGGTCCGAGACAATTGACAGAGGCAGGCCATGAAGACGATATAGTTCATGGAAAAAAGAACCGCAACATTGACTGTGTTCGTTGTCTTTTTACACGGAATAAAATGCGCCATCTTAGAAAAACGATCAACCACAACAAAGATGTAATTGTATCCTCGTTGAGTTCGAGGAAGTCCCAAAACAAAAGTCCATACTTACATCAGTCCAAGACTGTGTAGGAATCGGTAAAGGCAAATACAGATCAACGTTTGAAGTGTTACCTTTCGATCGGTGACAGATACCACAACGTTCCACATCGCGTCGCAACATAGGCCAAACGTAAGAGGTCAAGGCAAGTTGTAGTGTTCGATCACGTCCAACATGACCTTCATAGTGTAATTCACGAATAATATGTAAACGTAAACTACAATCTGGAACACCAAGACGAACACCTCTGAACAAGAAGCCGTCTTGAATAGAGTAATCGGACGGAAGACCATCGGTTGTGTCTCCGAAGATACGACCAAAGAAAGATTCAGCAGCATCAAGATTGGAGAATGAAGGAAATCCGGTAACTGAAGTTTGCATGGTGGTAAGGATAGAGTGAAGAAGACTTAAAGCATCGGCAACACGGTTGAGTTGTCCGGATTTATGGCGGATGGAAAAAGTAAATTCTTGCAAAAAAGAGATCCAAGAGGCGTGTTGAGCCGAAATTTTTGACTGCTGATCCAAGTGACGAAGAGCATCATGATCAGTAAAAGGATGAAATCGCGATGAACGAGATAGTGGTGCCAATGCTTAATGGCATGAACCACAATGTAGAACTCGACATTATAAGTACTACCACGTGAGCATGCACCTGATAATTTTTTGCTATAATAAGCGACGATTCTACCGTTTTGACTCAAGACAACACTGATACCCAATTTAGAGGCATCAGAATGGAGCTCAAATTTCTGGAAAAAAATCTGAGAGGATCAAGATCGGTGTAGTTGTGAGCTTTGTTTTGATTTCCTCAAAGGTTGTGGCAACAGCTGGAGTCCAAGAGAATATTGATGCTTTCAAGCAATAGGTGATATGTTACATTAAGGTGCTAAAGTGTACGATGAAGTGGCGGTAGAAAGAAGCGACACAGTGGAAGCTGCAAACGTCCGTATAGTGTGTGGAGTCGGCCACGATTTAATAGCCGCAATCTTGGACTAATCAACGACAAGGCCTTTATCTGAGATGATATAACCCAAAAGGGCACCGCAGACACACCGAAAGCATGATGAGTAATGTTAATTGTGACACCATCGCTAAGCCATCCTAAGGAGTACAGTGATGGGTGATCTACCTTGGCTAGGCCAAGTTAGTCAACCACAGTAGAGGATATAACATTACGAAAAAAAAGCCCGAATCAATGATTAAACTACATATGCGCCATATAATTGTGAAACTTGACCGAAATATATTGGTACGGAGCCAATGATTATCGGAACGTCGAGGTGTAATGCAAGCTCGACGAAGGACGAGGAGTGGTCCAGAGTCACTGTATGTTTCATTGTCAATCGACTTTTCTTCACCATCGACCAAATCTTCAACAGCTTCATCGACCAACAAACCACAACGTGACTGATGGGGGCATGCGGTTTGACGGTGTCCGGGTTTGCCGCTTGAAAAGCAGCGTAGAGCATATGGCCGAGAGGAACAACGTGGCCCCTATTCTCCGGGCTGAGGAGCTTAGCGAGCTGTCGTTCCACTAGAATCGAGAATATTACTCGGCTGCTTTGCTTGTTGAGGAGAAGAATTATTGGTAACGCGCAAACGTTGAGAGTTCCATGGAGATTAACGCACAATTTGATGTTCAAACGATGCGGCACGGCGATGAGCCTCTTAATGGGTCAAATTGAGCCATCAAAGTTTGAAGTTGTGGGCGCATGCTGCCTATAACCTGAGAAATCAATTGAGTGGGACTATCGAAAATCTCAAAATGAGTGAGAAGAACTGAAAATTCTTCAGCATACTCATCAATAGAACGAGAACCTTATCTTAGATTATGTAAACATGTATACATTAGGTGATTATAATTATGTGGAAGAAAGGTCGATCGAAGTTTTCTTTTAAGCTTCTCCCAAGAACGAATGGGATCTTTACCTTGACGTACACGAGTAGCTTTATTTTGCTTCCACCAAGAAGCTGCATGAACACGAAAACGCATGGCAATCAAAGGTACTTGTCGATCAAGAGCTAATTGCTTAAACTCGAGAATCTCTTCGACAAAGATGATCCAGTTTAGCAACGCCTCACATTTAACACCACCGTGAAACTCAAGAAAATCAGCTTTAAAGCCTACTTCCCAAGTGTTATGAGTGTTTTTTCGTGCAACGTCATGATAATGAATCCAAGGTTGATCCTCATCTTGATCTTGAAGTACAACTCGGTGCTGATTTTCTAGATCTATGCGATTGTGACGGTGTTGTTCATGATGTCGTGAGTTGTTGTCTTCTTCTTCGAAAAGATTATTGTGATTCGTAGTTAGGCGTTGCACAAGTGTATCGCCTAATTCTTGAATCGAAGCATGGACCATTTGTTGAATGTTTTCTTGCATAGCAAGAAGGGTTTGATGTAACCCATTCCAATCCATAACCACTGGTTGTGGATTAGGTTGAATAATCGCTGAATCGTCACTAGTAGAAACTTTTTCTTTATCTTTCTTTGGCGACATGATTGTGAAATCTCAGGAGAACGAAGTTTGATACCAACTGGTAGAGAAGCTAAAGTTATTATGTGAGAATCCTTTATTCAAAATCAATGACGAAAAACCTAAACATAAGATATATATATATATATATATATATATATATAAAACCCTTAAACCTAGATAAAATAGGAAACTAAACCTTATCTAAACTAATTAAAACCAATCGATATTGTCATAAAAGCACATCCACTTTCACGTGCAAATAAAGCTAACAAAACAAATACGACACGTTGACTTGTGGAACAAGCAACGCTAAAAGAAAATCAAAAAGCCAAAATAGAAACATGCATGACGCAACATCAAAAAGATGAACATTAATAAGAACCCGAAGTACTATGATTCTCCTTTACACCACAGTGGAAAAAAAAAGAAAAAAAAAGCGTAAGCGTCAAAAACTTATGTTTAAAAGACTTTAATTTGTGGTATTGTAGACTTGTGGTTCATTTTTGAGACTTAAATCTTTTTGTTAATGTTTTGGACTTGGTTTATGTTTAAAATATGCATCTTATGACAATGCTTTTCTGTGAAATAATTAGAATTTCTAGGTATAACTAGCCGTAAAACAACTAGACTTAGAATAATTAGAAATAACTTGATATAACTAGAATAACTTGGTGCAACTAGCCGTAAAATAACTAGAATAGCTTATTGCACCTAGCGTAAAATAACTAGAATAACTAGGTACAACTGGTCATGAACTAAATAAGGTTTAACAAGGTACAACTAATCAAATTGACGAAAAAGTATGCCACGTGGACCGCTAGAAAAGTATTATTGAGAATAATTAAGGTTTAACTAGACGAAAAAGTTGTCACATACGCCGTCAGAAAATATAAATTGGAGTTACTAAGTTTAACTAGCTGGAAATTTTTATATAGTTAAACCCAAGATTTTAGTTATTCTTCTTTCTACATAGTTATACTTTTCAATTAAAATTTAAAAACTAGTTATACCATAATTTTAATTGAACTTTTTTAGTTAAATCATATGAAATGTATAATTAAAAACAAATTCATCATGTTCTTGAATAAATGTAGTTTTAAAAATATATTATAACAATCTTTAAAAAAAGGTTTTTAATGCAAAAACTGAGTTGGATATATATAAATTTTTTTTTCTTAAAAAGTATTACACAAAACTGATATGATGTATATAAAAAAGTATGATGTAACTCCTCTGATATCTTAAACAAATCACAACAAACCTAACTTATTTTGTTTTTTTCACAATCTTTGATATTTTTACATAGCTGTACTCAGTAGTTGTACTAAATGTATCCTAAACAAATCACAACAAATAGGATGCAATTCCTCTGATATTGTAAACAAATCACAACAAATCTAATATATTTTCGGTAATACGCCAATACACAATACTCCACCAATTAATATTTGGAGCATAATCATGCAAATAATTGGTCTCTGACTTCTGAATAAAATATTTCATAGTCAAAATGTATTGTTGTACCTTGCTTTTTATACACTATTATCTGCAATATTTTAAAAATTATATCATTAGTATATACTAGCTGTTCAGTTAAACGGTTTAACTAAATATCTAATATCTATTAAAGGGTTAAACTCAAACTCAACCCTATGGAGTATGGGTAAACCCATGAGTTTCAACCCACTTTTAACACCCCTAATTAAACCAGTAGTTTTCATAGTTATTCTAGTTGTACTATTTCACAACAGTGTTCTTATCATAGTTTTCACCTAAGAAACCACAAATTTTGGGTTACTAGTTGTACTATTTGGTAATAGTGTTCTTCACCATGATTTTCACCTACGAAACCAAAAATTTTGGGTCATTCGATTAATACGACATGTAGTTCCAGTTAAGAGTATCTAAGATTCATTAAAATCTCCAAAATTAAACTCTAAATCACTAAATTGAAATCCATAAACACCTAACTCGCTAACTCAAAATTAAACAACTAAACTATGAAAGAAGAAGATAAAAGAAGAAGGTATATATGAATTTGAACAAAATTGAAGAAGAAGGTCGGTGTATCGATGGTTGTTATATTATGCTTAACGCGATATGTTTTTTTTTAGTTCACATAAGAGAAGAATTGGGATATCATTATTTCATTAATGGAGGAGCTTAGTTAGATGAATTTTGAGTTAGTGAAGCTTACTTTTTGACCTAGGAGGAAAAATAGGCTCTTTGTCCTTTTTTATCCAAAAAATTAAAAATAAAATAAATCTCTAAAAACTTCAAAAATCAGAATTTATTTTTCAAAAATACCAAAATAAATCAAGAAAACAAAATTAAATAATTTTCCTAAAAATTTTCAAATTTTAAAAAATTGGAAAAAAAAACTAGAAAGTATAACCATATTTTACAATTTAAATATAAACTATCTATCTATCTTTTTTTTAAAAAAAAAAAGAAAACATATATTTCTAAAATTTTGATATAAACTTGAAGATTCAAAATCCAAATTTTTCAAATATATGAAAACAAACATCATTTGAAAAAACTCGCCAACAAATGCCATAATAAGCGCTTCAATTATTTTTTGTGGGCACTTTATTATTAAGAAATATATAAAATTTTATAGTATGTCACATATGTATAAACATATACCACTTTGTAGAATATGTATCACAATATATATTATATCACATAACAATAAATTCAGAAGTATATATTTTCCTGCATAATACTTTAACATTAATAAAGTATAAAACTTCTTAGAAAAATTATACAACGTATACAAAATAGTCTAATATTTTCCTAATAAAAAGTTAAGAAATTCAAAAAATGATATTGATATCGGATTATAACAAAATTAAATTCTTTAGATATAGTACAAGTATATAGTAAAATTACTTTTACTAGTTAATTACATTTCATAGTAAATTTTAAAATGTTGGTCTTTTATAGTTCAAAAATTTTGATTTTTTAAATAAAATATTCAAACATTTAAACTATCAATCATCTACTAGTTTTAAGAAAATTTTATTTAATTTTTGTTCAATATTTAAAAATTTAAACTTGTTCAAAAAAATTATTGATCTTTTCGTGTTTTTATTTATTCATATTGGAGTTTATGGAGTTTTTTGAATTTTGTTATTTTTATATCTATTTTAAAATTTTATCAATTTCTTCGGTAAAAAAAAATGTTAACTATGCTTAAGGACAAGTAACTGAATCTGTGTAAAATGATAGATGATTAATAGTTTATGTATTAAAATCGCTAAAATAAATTGTTAATGTATTAAGTTAAATATTTTAATAATTCGTATGTTATAAAAATGAAGTATAGTTTAGGACCAGTTATGAAAAAATCTAACAAACAATCATAATTAAAATTATAGACCATATTCTTTAAATTAAAAATATAGTCAAACATTGACATAATTATCTTTTTATCTTAAATATTAATTTAATTAGATATTTTCTGTATAAGTATATGTCTAACAATGATCCTACACAAATTTATTATCATTAAACATCTTTTGAGCCAACAATTTGACAGAGAAACCCTTTAAATCTGTGAAAAATATGATTATAAATTAGTATTCGTGTGCATAATTAATTAGTAAAGTTATTGTGCATAGTTAAATTATTATTTTTGTTCTTAATATGTATAGTTATTTTACAGATTTTAACGCATAGTTATTTAGTAAATTTTTGTGTTTTGATGAGATATTAAAATGATATATTTGAGAAAAAGTTTATCTACAAAGTTTGAATGCTAATATACAAAGAAATGTTGATAAAGTTTGAAAGAATGAGTGCGCCGTGAGAGGGATATAAAGTTGCCTCGTTAACTTGTCACTGGAAAAACTTGTGGGATAAAACTAGTGACAGAAAAAAGAGTACAAACATTATATTTGGCGACGCTTGAGGGAGAGATAGAGAAAAATATGAAGTGCTGGTAAGATAAGTAGAAAGTTGTGCGAGTGTTAGGCATTGGTAGATGCCCAACGCAGACCAAGAGGTGCATGCCGAGAGTGATCATCATAGTGCAAGCTTCTGAGGCGGTAGGCAATGGTGCGATGAATGAGAATACGTATCTGGTCCGTGGTACGCCATGGTTTTCCGTGAATGCGATTGTTTCTTTCACGCCACAAATGGTAGATTGATGCTTGGAAAGCAAGCTTCAGAAGAATGCGATCCACCTGAGTAAGCGAACGGTGCTGCAAGAATCTGCTAGTGGTTGTCCAATCTGGAGTCGTGCGGTGCAGTAAAAGAGGTGTTGATACCAGGTTTAGCACCTGCTCCCAAAAGCCCATTTTGACATAAGGCCC
>OVBE01004794.1:0-23056 GCA_900406425.1 Iberis pinnata | reverse complement strand
TGGGTTTCGACACATAAAGATATCTTTATTGATTTAGTCTTGAACCGGTCTGTACAATTTCTAGACTCGGTCACGTCGTTTTTCGAGAGAGTGGATGAGGATGATTTTTCTGAACGATTTGTTGGTATTCTTTCCTTGAAATGTTTTCTGGTTGTCACATTTTGATAATGTTCTTTGTTTCTCTGATCCCTTGTCAATTGTTATCGACGAGATGTTTCTTTTCGTATTTGCTTCGTCTGCTTTGATCGACGAGATAATTTTTCCCTCAGGTATTTACCTCGTTTGCCTTGATGGACGAGGTGCTTCTGCTTCTCGAATATTTTCTTTGTCTATCTTGATGGGCGAGATGTTTTATGTACGAGGTGCTTGCTAGACGAGGTGATTCCTCTTCTCAAATGTTTGTTTCATTTGTCTTGATGGATGTGGTGCTTCCTCGATGAGATACTTCTCGTATTTGCCTCGTCTGCCTTGATGAACGAGGTACTTATGTTTTTTGGATGTTTGGCTCGTTTGACTCGATGGATGAGATGATTGATGGACGAGGTACTTGATAGACGAGGAGCTTCCTCTTAGATGTTTGGTTCGTCTTGACCAACGAGGTGTTTTTTCTCTGGTGTTTGCTTCTTATCTTGGTCGACGAGGTATTCTTTCTTTTTAATGAGTGTTTCGTCTATATCGTCGATTGTGAGAGCTGAAACTCTCACACCGAAAATATATAAAATTTGCGGAAAATTACTAAAAATATGTGTTTATTGCTGAAATTCTCTGGATTACAACTTTTGCTAAAGTTTACCAATGAAAAGTGAGAACCCTTCTACATGAGCACCCCCTATATTTATAGTCAAACCCGCATTTATGTGTCCTCTTAATGGCATTTATTGCGGAGATTATCTTTTGAATTTTCTGCGTAACTGCCGATTTGGCCATAAATGCAGCGAGATTCGCGGAGGTGAGTGTGCTGATTGCTCCGGTCCGCGCTGAAACTATTCTCCTCATCAGCACATTCACCAGCACCTTCACCAGCACATTTGCCAGCACATCCACCAGCACATTCGTCAGCGCATTTCGTCAGCACATTCGTCAGCACATTTGCCATCACATTTCGTCAGCACATTTCGTCAGCACATTTCGTCAGCACATTTCGTCAGCACATTTCGTCAGCACATTTGTCAGCACATTTCGTCATGGGCTTACTTTTTCGAAATGGGCTTGGGAGGCCCAATTACTTCTCGGACCGGGTTAACTTCCGGAAACCCGACCCGAGGGAATTTATGCTCCCACATCGATGATGGTTTTTGATCGTTGTTACTATTCTGTCTTCTCCTTTTCTTCTTTCCCCCAGCTCGTTAGCTGGATTTATAATAAGTGTTTTGAGTTTTAACATAGAGCGAACAATAATTTTAGGTCCGCGTGTTTTCGTTCCGGGTGATACCCACCCGATCGATCTTGGGTGTCGGATTGGATCAAAAATTGGACTCTCAAGTGGGCCTCGACCAGGGTGTCAACCCAGGTACAATATTTAGTCTTGCAAGTTAAGTCACAAATCAAACTAACTGAGAAAAACAAATTGATTTGATTATAATTTTCCAAAGCAAATATCAATTATTTGGAATTAATAATAAATATTTTTTCGAAGTTCTAAATTTTATACCTGTCTATACATATGAAAACTAATATTAACTGTATAAATTTTTTTTTTAATTTTATATAGAAACACGTTTATATTTTCTTATCTTAGTCAACTGATTCATAAAAATGGTAGAAACTTTTAGTTAAATGCAATAAATCGAAATTGACTTAATCTTGATAGACCTATGATCAGTCATGAAACGAGAATTTAAAATAAAATTAAAAATTTGGAGCAAACATATAATCTACTTGTTTTTTGGGTTAGATTTGTTTTTTTAAAAAAACATACATAGCTTTAAATTTTGGAACCTATAAATTATGGAGCTGAATTTATGAAATTTAGATGCTCTTTTATTAGGTTTGGTCCTGGATTGACTGAAGTGAATTTATTTGTTCAAATGAACTAGATTTGTAGTAATTATTGTTCCAAAACGTAACCTAATTTTGACGGGATATTATGATATTAACACATAATTATATCATTAGTTATTTAAAAATAAAAAAATTGTATCACCAGTTGGAGATGATCATGGAATGCTCGTGTCTCATCGTTACTTTGAAAAGTTCTTCACGCGGTTTCTCCGTCACACATTGCCGTTTTAAAATGTAACGTCCGTTTAATATACGCCACGTGTTTTAGATCAGTGGTCCAGATTGAACTCTCATCTTAAATAGCTGTGTGGTCACCATGAACTTTAACCAACCTCACTCCACTTCCATATTTTGTCACATTAAACACAAATATAAAGTTGTAACCAAAAAAAAAACAAAAAAAAAAACAAGAAAATCTAAACTAATTCAAAGTATTATGATTTTATTCTTTTTTTTCGTTGTTAAGGAGAAATTGATGATTAGTTCAGTTTACTTTTTTAAACATATAAGAGTCAAGATTATTTTAGCAAGTTAACATGTATTTGAATGATATCTAGATTTTCATCGATACTTATAAAGGAAAATAAAAAGATGATCTAGATTAGTTTTGAAAATTCGATTTTCATAATGTTATTTTAGAAATTCTGGTGTTTTTAATTTTGTTTCTTATAAATTTAGTTGGATTTACCATCGAGTTTTAGAATATTTTTGGATATCGGATTTGAAAAGTATGTATGGTATTCTGTCCCAATAGAAAGGAAAATATGTTACATTAAAAGCAAAAGTTCACGTTTTGACTAAATAACTATTCACCCTTCCAAATGGCACCACTCTTCAAGGTTTCAAGCTCTCTCCCGACACGAGTTTCTCTCTAATGGCAGAAGCACTTGCCCTCTTAGCCGTCTTAGATCAAGTATTAACACTCCATCTCAATCATATTAAGCATCAACACTCCGTCTCAACCATATCACGTTTTTTTGGATTTACTTTCTCTAGTAAAAGCAATGAACAATGAAGTAGTCTTCTCTGAACTTCATGATATCAAAGCAGATATAACAGCTTGTTTTGCTTTTTTATTTTTTGCTTCTTTAGATTTATTTCAAAATTGTTCAATATTGTATAGCAGATCGTCTAGCAAAACAAACTTTGGGAAGTTTCAAAATCATGTATGAGACTTAACTATTTAGTCTTTAATAAATCAACCATTTGACAAAAAAAAATTTTTTTGACTAAATAAAAATAATTTTAACTACAGATTTGGGGTTCAAATGTTGATTTCGAATACAAACTTTTTTTGCACACAAAATTATTTATAATCTGAATTCACATATGACATATCGAATAGATTATAGACAAAAAAAATTGAAATGGCCAATAGTCTAACAAAATGAAGTTGGATGTTGTTTTCAAGAGGAAGATGAATGAATAGCATGTTAACTTTTAGGTGAATTGTCTTCATCAGATTTTGTTCAATTTATTTGTTATGATGTCGTGAATAACGTGACTTTTGGTCCATTACTACTTTTTCTTATATAACTAACAATTAATACAACTTTTGGATTTTAATGCATTATTGATTTGAATTGTCATAGTTTCCAATTTGAATTGTAACACTACTATTATTCCTTTGGCTTTATGGATTAGAAAGTTCTTTACGAATTATAGTGCAATTTGAAATCAAAGTTAAAGAATAAAGAGAATCCAAGACTATCTATGTTCTAAAAATAGAATAATTGTTAGGTATAGTATTGAGGAATGTTTCTTAAAGCTTTAACATTTGTTTTAAGTGGCTCAACACTTGACACATCCTTATTTTTGTCATAAAAAATCTACTGAATATTATTTGTATTGTCTTTTCATCTCGACCCGAATTCGATCATAACCATTTACTAGACAAATATAAAATATTCAATTTAGTAAAACTTGAGCTATTGAACTGATTTGTTGCGAACTATTGAATCGGTCTTTTGTGTTATAAAGATCAAAACTGACAAGAAAATTAACATTGTTTCTTTTCTTCTTCTCATATAAGAGAAAAAATCTCCACCATTTTTTTGTCATGCGCAAAAAGAATCGTCCAGTTGACCCTATAACATATTTTTATTTTTATGAGATTGAGAATTAAACTTCTGACTTTTTAACCTGAAGTATCAAATGCGAACCACTAGGCTACGAACACCCCCACAATCTCCACTAATCCATCTTTATATGTAACCAACCCACTTTATATACCAGAAAAGCCCATCATTGACCCACTAAACAAAAAACAAAGACCATATCAACTGCAATCTATAGAAAACCTAAACACTTTCTACATGCAAATGTTTTCACATTAGTTAATATATTAATTAAACTATGCTCCATTTCCAGTCTTTCCCTTCGTAGCCTAGTAATTCAATTTTTAGTACATAGATGTGGCATCACATAAAATTATTAGTTCAAACCATGATGGTATTTGTTATTGTTAACTTGTAGAGAGAAAAAAACTATGCTCCATTTTCTTTTCTGTTTAAAAATTAAGTCAAATTTATTAATTATGATAGAAGATTTAGTAACTTTTAAAGAACAACATGTTACTATTAATTTTAATTTATTAAAAATAATGGTTTGTAAACATTCAATTAATAATAATAAAATTTATTTATTTTGTATTTTAATAGATTTAAACTAAAAATATAAAAACCAAATATAAGAGAATCCCGCTCTTAAATTTAATTTCATATATATTTACTATACATTAAAAGGAAGATATATTATTATTAATTTTTTCACGAAAAGGAAGATATTTTTAAAACACTAATTTTATACATTATATGCCATAAAACATTTCATTGAAGAAAATAATGTCTAAGAAAATAAATTTATATCTCTATAGCTAAACACAATAAAAAAAAAATTCTCCTACTATTCATGTAACTAAAAAAATATATTATGGATACCAAAATATTCAAAAATATATTAATTCAATTTAATAAAACTTTCTTAATAAATGAATTACTTAAAATAAAAATTTAATTTTAAATAAATAAATATATTACGTACTCCTGATTATTTTAAAATTATATATATATATATATACTATTATATATTGAGAATGTAAAATTTATACACTCAATCTATTTACATATATAATCATAAATTTAGAAATAATGTTTGGTTATAATGTATAATAAGAAACATATATTATTAAAATTTGTATTAAGTATTTATATATACATTTTTATTCACAAAAATTTGTAGTTGTAATTAATATATATATATATATATATATATATTATAATATAAATTTTGTGTTATTATAATTTAAAACTAACTTTGATTTTGAAAGAGTGTCATTTTATATATTTCACACATATTTAAATTTTTCATTTTTTCATAAAAGTTGCATTAAAATTCTAAATCAACCTACCGAAAAAAATTATAATTATTCTATTAGTTAGAAAAGTCAACTCACTTAAATTTTGTATAGAAAACCTAAAATGACTAACAAAAAATTAAAGCTAAAACGACCCTCTTTCAAAATCGGAGAAAATATTTTATAAAATGACACTTATTTCACACATATCATGGACATCATCTAATAAATCAATTAAATTCATAAATTAGACATTAAATTTAATAGCAAACTGAAATATATAACCATAAAGGCTCAATTACTCAAAACTTAGATGGTTTACAGATTAGATACACATTTGTGTTGGGCATGTAAATTGATATGAATTCCCCATTGTATTCATTCACTAGTCATGGCTATATAGCCAGAGTTGTTACAACAATATGCTTAAAGTAGGATATATATTACAAACGTATATCTACACTTTAGCAATAGAATATGGTATATTCTATCATCCTCCTGCAGTTGAAGCGACCGGTGGAAGGACGGTTAAGCTGGAGCGAAAATCAGTGAACTATGTTGTAGGTAGAGCTTTTGTGAAGATATCAGCATATTGAAGAGATCATGGTATGTGAAAGACTCCGACTTGACCAATATCAACCTTTTCCCGGACAAAGTGTATGTCTAACTCAATATGCTTGGTTCTTTGGTGTTTGACAGGATTGGAAGCTAGGTAAACAACATTGATATTGTCACAATAGACAACTGACGCTCTACGAAGTGGTCGATGGAGCTCTTGAAGTAAGTTTCGAAACCAAGTAAGTTCTGAGCTGGTCACTCCTTTGTATTCTGCTTCAGATCTGGATCGGGAGACATTCTGTTGTCGTTTAGCTAACCAAGAGACTAGGTTGGGACCGAGAAAGACACAATAACCAGAAGTCGATCGCCGTGTGTCCGGGGATCCAGCCCAATCAGCGTCGGAGTATGCTGTGAGTGTGTCAAGGCTGCCTTTCCGTAATTGTAAGCCATGATCGATGGTGCTGTGAACATAGCGAATTATGCGTCTTAGAGCCTGCATATGTGAAACTCTTGGCTCTTGCATAAATAGACATACTTGTTGAACAGTGTATTAGATGTCAAGACAAGTGAAAGTAAGGTATTGTAGGGCCCCGACCAAGCTGCGGTATTCCATTGGATTTGGAATTAAGTCACCTTCTGATGCCGAGAGCTTTGATTTGACATTAGCAGGGGTTGCAACGGGCTTGCAATTGGTCATCTAGGCCCTTGCAATAATCTCTCGGGCATACGAAGTCTGTCCGAGGAACAGTCCTTCGGTGTTGAAGGTTGCTTTGATCCCAAGAAAATGGTGTATGCGCCCTAAATTAGTCATAAGAAACTCTTGTTTCAGCGACTCTACAATATGGGCAAGGAGGAGTGTTGATGATGCAGTTAGGATAACGTCATCTACCTACAACAACAAGTAAGCAACTTTGTCTTCTTTCTTGTAAATAAAAAGTGAAGAATCTGCTTTGCTAGTGGTAAAAAAATTTTAGTGAAATAAGTTGCAAATCTGTGATTTCAAGCATGCAGAGCCTGTTTCAAGCTGTAAACAACTTTACGTAGTTTGCAAACATGGTTGGGCCTGGTCGGATCGACGAAGCCTGGAGGTTGGAACATAAACACATCTTCGTTTATGTTTCCATGTAAAAACGCGTTTTCACATCTAATTGGTGAATAAGCCAGGAACAAGACATGCCGATGTTGAGGACGGTACGGATAGTCACCATTTTGACGACCGGGCTAAATGTCTCTGTAAAATCAACTCCAGCTTCATGAGATTTTCCATTTGCAACTAAACGGGCTTTATGTCTGCTAACTCGCCCTTCTGCATCAAATTTTTGCTTGAATAGCCACATTGACCTGACAATGTTAGTTTTCAAAGGACAAGGTACCAATTCCCAACTTTTCGTCTTAATCATAGCGTTAATTTCATATGTCATTGCTAGTTTCCAGTTCTGGTCTAAGAAAGATTGTTTATGACTGTTCGGAATGGGGGAATATGATGATGTTACGAGAGAAAGAACAACCTTTGGTTTGCGAATTCCGGCTTTTGCTCATGTTAACATCAGGTGTATAGGTTGTGGAACGGGAGCTGGTTGAGGTAAGACTCGAGATGTTGGTGGAATAGTTGGAAAAACATAGGCAATCGAAGACTCTTGGATGGGTATAGGTCGGGGTTTTGTGGTAAAGCCGAGTAAAGGGGATTTGATTGTTGATAGCGGAAGATGGCAATATGTTTCTTAGATAGACAGCCACATTCAAAGCTTCAACCCATTATTTTGGCGAAAGTTGAGCCTGAAAAAGGAGAGCGCGAGTAGAGTTGTTAATGGTTCAGATCATCCTCTCAACTTTTTCATTTTGTTGAGAAGTGTGAGGACAAGAGAATCGGAAAACAATTTTTTTTTTTTTGCAAAATAATTGTGAAAACTTTCATTATCAAATTCTCCACCACGATCACATTGAAAAGCTTTAATGGAAGTGTTAAACTGGTTTTGAACAAAATTTGAGAAATGAATAAATTTTGAAAACACATCATACTTCTTTCGTAAGGATATATCCAAAGAAATTGAGTAAATTGATCAAGGAAGAGAACATAATATTGAATGTCATTCATGCTTAATATAGGTGAAGACCATAAATCTGAATGGATAATTTGAAAAGCTGCTGTAACTTTAGTGGTTGAAGAATAAAATGGAAGCTTAACATCCTTACTCAAACGACATAAGTGACAAGCAGAGTCTGAAATTTCTTTATTACATGAAATGAAATCTGATGCAAAAAGAGATTTAATGGCAGATTCATTGACATGACCGAGCCTTTTATGCCAAAGTGTTAGAGAAGAAGCCAAAAGAGCTATGGAAGGAGCTTTATTTAGACAGGTAGGAAGGCGGTAGAGATCGCCATAACTTTCACAACAGAGCAGAGTGATCCTGGTTTGAAGGTCCTTCACATCAAAGCCAAGATGATCAAATTCAATAGAACATAAATTGTCAGTAGTGAATTTGCAAATAGATATGAGATTCTTGACTATTTCAGGTGTGACCAGGACATTATTAAGATGAAGAGATTGATAAGGAGTAAAAAGGTTTGTGGAACCAATGGCAATGGATGAGATTTTGGAATCGTTGCCAATAATGACATATTGGTTAACTCCATGTTTAAGGGAAGAGTTAAGAATACTTGGAGAGGCGGCGAGGTGAGAAGTAGCTCCGGAGTCCATATACCAATCTCCATTTGTTAAGTTTTGCAGAGAATCAGAGGTGTATGCTTTAGCAAACGAGTTTGGATGTGCTTCAATATGCTGGTTCTGACGATTTGTATTCACCCGGCGTGGCTGAATCGTCGCTTGTCCAGGAACAGGCTGCATTTGTGGCTGAAACCAAGGTGGATAGGCAGCTGGCCAATGTGCGAATTGCAGTGAAAGAGACCACGGAGTTGGTGAAGACCAGATCGGGAAGTTGGTTTTTTGGAAGGCAGAATTGGTGCAACCTCTGGAGCGATTGGAATTTCTGTAGTTACCACGAGAATTGCCAAAGCGAGATTGTTGGGAACAAAGACGTTGTTGATTTGTCGTTTCACGATCAACAGAAAAAGTTGTTGGGGAGGATGAATGATCGGCATGAAGAGGGACATGAGGTTTGAAGATTCGCTTGAGTTTTGTCTCCTCTAGTTCAAGCATTAATGTTGCAATTTCAAATGTGGAAAAAGGTTCCTTATGCTTGATAATATTGATTATGTTATCATATTAGCATTTAAGTCATTTAAGAGATACATTACCGATGTTCTCTCTGTAACATGAGCATCCACATTTGACAGAAGGTATGATAAATATTTCAGTTTCTGCGTGTATAGTTTAATGCTGAGATCGCTAATCTCCATTGTTCGGAGTTCGTTATTTAATTGGATTACACGAGCTTCCTTGTTATTTCGAAACTTATTTTCGATCCGGTCCCAAACATTGCGAGCAAAGCCTCCTGTTTTGAAGCTTGATCGAAACAGAAAGGTTTCATAGATCCACAGCTTCACAAAACCATCACGTTTGTGCCATGCAGCATCATTGGATCGGTAGGGAGAAGAGAGTCGTCAAGGTGTCTGTTGACATCGAAGGCGAGACAATGGGTGAGAAAGAGCTTTCTCCAAACGTTGTAATTGTGGTCATCTTCATCAAGAGTGAGAGGAATGTGAGATTTGATGTTTTTTGGTGTGAAACGGGAGAAAACTTCTCCCAAAATTATTATAAAAAATCAATCAAACTACAGCGTATTTAGTCCCGAACCTTCTGACCCAGAAAAGTCCTTCTGAAAAATCGACTCAACACAACTAGGAGTGGAAACTAACATATGAAAACCAAAAGATAAAGAAAAGGCATGATTTGCCAACCCGTCTGCGAGCCGGTTAGCCACTCTATACACGTGTGAAACTCGGACTGTCCAGTCCTTCGATAAAAAGCCATAGCACAAACGTACTAGGAAAGATAATGGGTGTGTATCTTCAATCCCATTCTTCAGAAAACCCACCACTATCTCTGAATCAACCTCCAATTCCAGATAGCTCACTTGATGCTCCCAAGCTATGAATAAACCATAGTATACTCCCCATAACTCAGCTAATGGAGCCGAACAAATGCCAATGTTCACTGCGAAACCTGCACACCAAGCTCCATCCATATCATGTAGTACGCCTCCCGCCGCTGCTGGGCCCGGGTTACCCTTTGAAGCTCCATCTGCGTTCAACTTGAACCAGCCTGGTGTCGGAGCAGCCCACAGTATAGATCGCTCCACCCGTGTCCCATGGTTACCCACACTTTGCTTGCTATGTGCATTCCACACCTCCTTTGATAGATTCATAACAAAGCTAGTACGATCCCGACACCTAGCAGTCTCGCCAAACACATTCCCACAACGCCACTTCCAATTCCACCATATGGTCATAGCGAAAGTTGTTGACCAAGTCGTATTATTAACCAAGCTCGAGATACCCAGATTTTCATAGATCCAGCATAGCAAATCCGGTGCAAAGAAACAACGTTGCTGAGAGAGTGGAACTATACGATGCCAAATTCCCGCCGCTGCTTCACAGTCATGTAATACATGCAATATCGATTCATTCCCTACTCGACAAACTGAACAAATCGCAGATTGGCATAAGTGTCGTCGCCTCCTCTCCGTATTTGTCATGATACTTTGATGTACCACTAGCCATAGAAAGATCTTGACTCTTTCAGTGGCTTTCATGGCCCATACGTGATGATAAAACGAGGCCATAGAGGGTCTATCCGTACGTATCTGAGTAACGAGCTTATAAGCTGAACTCACTGTGAACCTACCATTAGACGTCCCTAGCCAAGTTAAACGATCCCTAGCCCCTGTAATTTCATCTACCACCATAGCTAGCAATCGTTTCTTCATGTCTTGATCTACAAACGGGTCTATAAGGTCCCAACGCCAACCCTGTCCGCTAGTCCATAGCTCACACACTTTAATCACTTGATAATTCAAAGGTCGCACTTGTACGTCGTCCTCTACAAGAGGATTATTGCTTATCCATTTATCCACCCAAAATCTGATTTTTCGACCATCTCCCTACACCCAACCACAGCCTGGCTTCAGCACGTTCTGTAATCCTTCGACCACACTCTTCCATAAAGCCGAACAATTACGCTTCGGGTTAAACCAAGCTGGATCATCCGTACCGGCCAAGGTATATTTACTCCTCAATACTCTCGCCCAAAGGCTTGAGTCATCCCTAAATAAACGCCACCCAACCTTGGCAAGAAGAGCCACATTCATATCTTTCACACGCCGCAACCCAAGACCCCCTTCCCTTTTTGGCAAACAAACTCTATTCCATGATATAAGGTGTTGGGTCTTTTTCTCATATGAAATCTCTTGAAGCTCTATCGATTCTAGATAACGTAGAGGCAGGCAACTGTATTGCACTCATCGTATGAACCGGCATGGACATAATACAGCTTTACTGAGTGTTACTCTACTCGTCATGCTTAACATACGCCCTTTCCAACCCGACAACTTAGAAGTTATCTTCTCCTCAACTTTGCTAAATGTATTCTTGTTAATACGTTTATGTAAGACTGGGATTCCCAAGTATTTACCCAAGTCTCTTGTAGCTTGAATACCACTCGCCGCACTAATAGTTGTTGCCAACTCACGGCTTACATTGTCCAAGAAAAAAACTTTTGATTTCTCAAGACTCACCCTCTGACCCGAAGCTGCACAAAACTCCTCAAGTACCCCTCATATCACCCCAATTTGACATATCGAAGCCTCTGCAAACAATATGAGATTATCTGCGAAACATATATGAGATAAAGGTGGTCCTCTCCTAGAAAGCTTTATCGGTTTCCATCTCTTCGCTGTAATAATTGTATCAATGAGATGACAGAGCCTCTCCATACAAAGGAAAAATAAATAAGGAGACAAAGGGTTTCCCTGTCGTAGCCCTCTTGCAGGCTGAAAAGCTTTAGTCACCTCACCATTCCAAAGCACCCTCATAGATGCACCAATAACACTCCTCATTATCCACTTCACCCATATCTCCGGTAACTTAGCCGCCTCTAGAGTATCCTGGAGAAAATCCCATCTAATACGATCGTAAGCTTTCTCAAGGTCCAACTTCAAGAGCATTCATCCCTTACGTCCCTTTTTCGTCGCATCGAATGGACCGCTTCTTGTACCACTACAATATTATCCGTACTGAGTCTACCTGGAATAAAGCTTGATTGTGCTGGTCCAATCAAAGTAATCATAACTCGTTGTAAGCGCAACATCATAGTCTTAGTAATTATCTTGACTCTAACCACAGTCCACTCCGTCGACTAACAGTAGGGCTGCGTAGACGACAATAAGGTGGATACTTTCGGTACCTTGTTGAATACAAGCATGTGTATATTGACTCGACGACTGCAAAATCTCTACGCTACCAACTGCAGACCGCCAAAGTAACCATATACCTCCACTTTGTCCCTCTGCATCAATCCGAAACGATTTGTCAAAACCCAAACCATGACATATTCTCCTTGCTCTATCACCACCAGCATGTGTCTCAAACACTACTAGAACATCTCTGTTATACTTCTTCAGTATATAACGAATCGATCTTCGAAAGCTAGGTTTATTCGCCCCTCGGCAATTCCATAATAGATAATTTATCATGATGATAACATAAAAAGGACTACCGGGGCTAAACCCTATGCCATATCCGACCCGCCTTGTCTCAAAGGCGAACCCATCACACTCCCATCCTTCATAGACGAAGTACCCTCTACTACCATCGGCATACTATCAACTATATTAGCCAAAGGAACCCGATCGTTCAAGCCTCCTCTCTCACTAGAGAACAAACCACCTTCACGCCCTACCGTGGAGCTCGCCACTCTAAGCCTCTTACCCGATGATGACATATCAATCTCCCCACGGGTTGGACCAAAAATCAGTCCCGTACTAGATTTCTTTGGGTGGATACGATGTGCTTGCCTATCGCCTTGCTTACGGAAACCAGAACCTCTCCCCTGTGGACCTTCTCTTTTTCCTTTCTTACCCGTATTTATGATAACCCCCTCACCTTCCTTAGCCATAAACTCATTCTTCTTAGACCTCTCCTTCTCCAATGGGCACTCATTCTCCTTATTCGCAGTGGTCTGGTTACCTGCACTTGCATTACTCACCTCAAGCGCTAATAACTCAAGTTGTTCAAACCGGTTTGATGTTTTAACCAAACTACGATCATCTTCCTTAACACTTCTAGCCCCACCCTTCTCACGAGCCAACATAGTCACTTGTTTCACATTAGCGAAACCACCTGAAACCGTCTCTTCCTCCCTCACTCTAGATCCGGATAAGGATGGTGCATCATTCGGTTCACGAGTCTCTACCACACTTGGACAATTCCTCACTAAGTGCCCGAAAATACCACACATGGAGCATATATTCGTCAGCGCTTCATAAGCCACAAAATATCGCTCACCATTGATTACTAGAGTACCGATCAAAGGCTCCTTCAAGTTCACCTATACACACACTCTAGCGAATCGAGCCCGCTCAAACGTTAGTGTTGTTGAATCAACCTTCACCGGCTTACCCACTCCTTTCGCTTACCCATTAATATTGCTTTATGGTAGAGATTGACTGAAATATTCATAAGTCTTATCCATACTGGCGTAGTGACTATCTCATCGCGAAGTTGATCAAAATTCGGGCTCCAAGCTTGTACCATAAGATAACTCCCAAACACCTTCCAAGGTCTACCTGTTAATGCCTCCATATACTCATCTTCATCCTCAAACCTGACCATGAAAAAGTTCCTTGGCAAATCCAGTACATGCATACCCCCTAATGGTTTCCAAAGCTCCCTCAATCTCTTCGTAAGGTGAACGACTGGCACGTTCCTGTCCAAAACCCTAACAATTAAGCACTTCTTCCACAAGCCATTCATCACATTCAAAACATCCTCTCCTATCGTAATGATAGGCTCGCTCCCCACACCATTCGGAAAAGAGACCGAGAGCCTCTCCGCCACAAACGCATCAGCCATCAAAATCTCTGGAACCGGTCTCCCTCCGCTACCTCGAGCCACTCTCTGCGCCCATGTGACCTTCGGATCAGGAGGGTCTTCAAGAGGACGCTCCTTCATGCTCGTATCAAGCATAGTAACGTCATCAACTTCGTTAACCCTAGGTTCTTCAAAAACCCTAGAACTAATCGTTGCGATTAAAAACTTTTGACTCCCTGATAAGTCAGGCAACTTCGTACTCATAAAATCTCCTATATATTAAAAAAGAAAACATTTTTTTTCAAAAATTCTTTTAGTTTTACAATTAATTTCATGTATTGCCACTTATATATTCAAACACTTTCATTATGACATTTTTATTTATTTAACAAAAAAACTTTTTAGCTTGATAATTAATTACATGTTTTTTCCAAATATTTTTTATTTAAATTAGAAAATTCGTTTCTAATTTCAATTAAATTTTTTAAAAAATATTTTAGTTTTCTCTAAGAAATATAGTATAAAAAATATAAATGTAATATGTACAATATTAACATTTAAAATAAATAATTTATATGTTTTTAGTATTTGAAATAATATAAACTAATAGACTTAAATTTGAAATATGTTTATAAAATTTAGATTATTAAAATGATTTATCTTAATTAATACTCCAAAACCACTTATCTAAAAGAATATTTTTTAATGAATTGACCTTTCTCTCTATATAACAGAGGTGAGCGATTTTTCTGAGGATATCCTCCTCGGTGTAAGATTCTTATCGGAATATCCTTTCTTCTCTATCGGAAATTAACGGCGGCTTCCTTCAAGTCACCGGCGCTTGTATTTCGATACTTATTTTGTTCTTCTCAAATCTTGGATTTCGCCATGGAAGAACAGTTGGAAAAAGCTCTCAATACTCTGTCTATTGAGGATGAATCGCCACTGAAATTACCTAGATCGGCTATGGCATGTTCAGCACAACGAATAAGGAATAGTATTATCGGGAGACTTCTCAATCCCGAGAAGCAAAATATGACCCGATGCATTGAGAAGATGCATGTGATATGGCGTGTTGCTGGTCGGGTCAGGGGAATAGCTCTGTCAAAAGCAACTTTTCAATTCATATTTAAATCAGAGGATGATTTGAATATGGTGTTGAACAATGGACCTTGGTCCTTTGATGACTGGATGATGACTATGGATTGATGGAGACCAGATCAGCCACCAGATTATCTTTGTTACATCAAGACTTGGATCAGGTTGAGGAATATGCCTGTGGATGCGTTTACACCGGATTCAATGAAGTTTGTAGGTGATGCCATAGGAAGAACAGAGGAGGTCGCTTTTAACTTTGAAGAATCAATCACTAAGGACTATGTCATATTGTTATTGACTTTTGATGTGAGACGACCAGCATTGAAATCTCGAGACTTAGAGTTACCTTGTGGTCGTATTGCCAAGATTAACATAGAGTATGAAAAATTTAAAAAGAAATGCTTAGCTTGCTCTCGGTTAACTCATGATCACTCTTCTTGTCCGCTTTTAGTGTCAAATGATAGCCATAATAATAGTCGGAGGCAAGATCAAAGTCATGTAGCTCAACCCCAGATACGATCTTGGACAAACATGACTAATTCAGCTCCACACTCAACTCCCCCTGGCTTTGCTCCTCTCCCTGCACATTTATCCGAGGAAGATAGGAATGCTATTATGCAATACCTATCAGTTGTAGACCCTAATGAACGCCAAGTCCGCCTCAATCGTATCCAGTCAAAATTCAGCAATGATAACTTGGTTTCAAACCAAGTTAAAATCACCCAAAATCTTCATAAAGGGAAAGGCTTAGTCTACGGTTATGCCGGACAGCCTCAAGATTTAATCTCTCGCATCCTTTCAAGTGGTATCGTTATCTCTAATCCGCAACAACATCAAGTTCAAAATTCAGATAGCTTACCTTTAAAATTCTCTTCTTTGGGCAGTTCGACGGTTTTAAATATGGGTTCTTCTGAACTTAATATGACCAGAACTTCAGCCCAGAAGAAGTCTAAAAGGAATAGGCCAAACAAATGGGTTAGAAAGGCTAGACAAGAGGCAATTTCTGCAGAATCTGCATTTCATGCTATGTTAACGGATGAGTCAAATGTGCATTCAGATCAGATTGTCTTATACACACAAGGTTCAGACGAAAAGAGAACTCCAAAACGCAAGAGGATTGAAGACGTTCCTATAGTAGATGAGTCTCCAACCAAGAAGTTCTCAGGTGTTAGTAAACAGAGTTCTTCTACAACTTCAAAGGCGGCAAGTGAGCATGTGAATTCACTCACCCCGCCTACAAGTCAATGAGCATATTGAGCTGGAACTGTCAGGGTTTGGGGAACGACCCGACAGTTCGACAAATTAGGAACTTGCGCCGGGTGCATTTTCCTGATTTCATGTTCATCCAGGAAACAAAGAATGGTTATAATATTTTAGAAGGGTTACAAAAAGGGCTCGGATATGATAGAATGGTAACGGTGGAACCAATTGGGTTAAGCGGAGGCTTAGCTCTCTTCTGGAAGAACAGTTATGACGTTACTATCCTATTTGCAGATAAAAGATATATAGATACTCTAGTGAAGTTGGGTCTCTTTATTACCTTTGTGTATGGTGAACCAGTTACTAATTTTCGCAATGAGTCATGGGGAAAGTTACGACAGCTAGGGGACAATCGCTTTACGCCTTGGCTTGTAATTGGAGACTTTAATGATTTACAAGATAATTCAGAGAAATTGGGAGGTACCGTAAGACCGGACATGTCTTTTTGGCAGTTCCGGGATACAATCAACTCTTGTCATCTTAAAGAAATAACGAGTTCTGGTAATAGTTTTTCTTGGGCTGGGTACCGTAACAACGTGTGGATACAATGTCATCTTGATAAAAGTTTTGGGAACAATGAATGGTTTACTTTGTTTCCAAGAAGTCATTTGCAATATTTAGAAAGAATTGAATCCGATCATCGTCCTATCTTACTTCGATTAGCTCATGAAAATCATATTTTTAGAGGCAAATTTAAGTTCGACAGGCGCTGCTTAGATTCACCTGTTGCAATCAATACTATACGGTCAAGTTGGGGTGGAGTTGATGATACTATAAGTGTTTTTGATAGAGTAGCAAGCTGCCGTAAAGGGTTATCAATATGGCAAAGAAGCAATCCTCAGAATTCCGCAACTCTTATCGAACGTCTGCGTAAAGAGATTGAATTCGAATCTGCCAGAGAGTTTCCAAGCTCGGATTCTATGTATAGATTGCGTCAATCTTTGAATGCGGCTTATGCATCGGAAGAACAGTTCTGGAAACAAAGAAGTCGGGAGAGATGGCTTAAAGATGGTGATCGCAATTCAAAATTCTTCTATTCAACGGTAAAGAGTCAAAGAAATCGTAATAAAATTCATATGTTACGAACTGATGATGGCGTAGAAAGAATAGAAGAAGGATCAAAGGGCGATATAACAGTCACATATTTTCGCCGGCTTTTCTCGTCAACAAGACCAGTCCGAAATATTGAGATTTTGTCTACAATTCATCCAAGAATTACGGATGCCATGAATGAGAAGCTTACAACATCTTTATCTGAAGAGGAAGTAAGAAAGGCTGTATTTAATATTGATCCGAACAAGTCTCCAGGAGCAGATGGTATGACAAGCTTGTTCTATCAAAAATTTTGGAAGGAAATCAAAGGACAACTCTTGAAAGAGTTAAATTCTTTTTTCGAATCGGGTCTTCTCCCAAACGAATGGAATTATACTCAAATAGTCTTATTGCCGAAAGTACCAGCCCCTACTTCTATGAATGAATTACGTCCAATAAGTTTATGTTCGGTTCCTTACAAAATTTTATCAAAAATTTTGTGTAACCGGCTAAGACTTATATTACCGGATATAGTTTCGATTACTCAAGGTGCATTTGTGGCTAAAAGATCTATTTCAGACAACATTCTTCTAGCACATGAGATGGTTCATGGTCTTTCCACGAACTCTCTTTGTCGTGACTCTTTCATGGCGATTAAGACGGATATGTCTAAAGCCTATGATAGAGTCGAATGGAGATTTCTAAAAGATATGTTGGTTGCTTTGAGTTTTGATCCTAAATGGATTAACTGGATTATGACTTGTGTTTCAACAGTGTCATATTCAGTAATCTTAAATGGACAGGAACATGGACATTTTAAACCGGAAAGAGGTCTTCGACAAGGTGATCCTCTCTCACCTTTACTGTTTATCCTTTGTGCAGAATTTTTGGTACATAGTTTGAACCGTGCTAAGTATCAAGGAAGGATTTGTGGAATTAAGTTAGCTGAAGGAGGGCCTTCAATACATCACCTCCTATTTGCAGATGATAGTTTATTCATGTGCCGTGCAACTTTGAATGATAGAAATGAGATAATCAAATGTATAAAGGATTATGGAGAAGCGTCAGGACAAATGATAAATTACCAGAAATCTTCTATTATGTTTGGTGATCAAGTTGATTTGGTTTTAAAGGAGCAAATAAAGACGAGAATGGGGATTGATAAAGAAGGTGGTGTAGGATCATATCTTGGCCTTCCTGAGTGTTTTAGTGGTTCTAAACGGGATATTCTAGCATTTATTACGGATAAGCTGCAGCATAGATTGAAAGGGTGGTATGCTAAACTTTTGTCACAAGGTGGAAAGGAGATTTTATTGAAATCAATCGCGATGGCTCTCCCAGTTTATGCAATGTCTTGTTTTCAAATGCCTAAAACACTTCTGAAGAAAGTCAATAGTGCAATGATGTCTTTTTGGTGGAGTACAAAAGCTGATAAAAAACCAATCTATTGGATATCTTGGGACAAGTTGTGTAAACCAAAATCATAAGGAGGTTTGGGGTTTAAGGATTTAGCAAAGTTTAATCGAAGTTTGTTAGCTAAACAAGCTTGGAAAATTCTTAATCAACCTGGTTGCCTTTTGGCTCAAGTCTACAAGTCCCGGTACTTCCCAAATAAATCTTTCCTCGAATGTGCAGTTGGTAAAAGCCCATCTTTTGCTTGGCGGAGTATCATTTATGGGCGTTTATTATTAAGGAAAGGTCTGTTTCGGGTTATAGGGAATGGCGCGAATACTTTCGTCTGGACCGATTCTTGGTTGCCTTTACCTAAACCAAGATCTCCACTCAATCCAAATGTTAGCTTGAATGTGTCACTCCGGGTTTCAGATCTGATTTGTCCGGTCAGAGGCACATGGAGATTGGATAGGCTACAACAATTATTTACCGCAGACGATATAGGTGTGATCTTGAGCTTCAATCCTTGTATTACATGAACAGATAGAGATGTGTGGTACTTCACAAAAAATGGTCATTATTCTGTGCGAAGTGGTTATAAGTTGATTAGTGATACAAGTTTGGTGCCTATTTTTCAACAAGAAATAACAGAACCGTCGTTAAACGGTCTTAAAAAGGAGGCTTGGAATATTAAGACGCTGCCTAAAATTAAGACGTTTATATGGAAAGCTTTGAACGGAGCAGTTGCGGTGGCTAACAGATTACGGTCTCGATCTATTCCTGTTAATCCCCGGTGCCCGCTTTGCAACGCTGTCGATGAAACCATTAATCACACTCTGTTTGAGTGTTTGGGAGCTCGACGTGTCTGGGATCTTGTTGAGTTTATATGTCCAGACTCTAGTTTCCCTTCTCATTCTTTATATGAGAATATGGATCATATGATGCAGTTCTCTAAAGATCCATTAGTGTCTGACTTCAAGAAGATCCCATGGCCTTGGTTGATTTGGCTAATATGGAAAGGAAGGAATGATTGTCTGTTTAATGGGAAGATTTTCAATGAGGTTCATATTGTTTTACAAGCAAGAACCGATTCTTTCTCTTGGTGCCAATTAGGTGATTCAAGAACGCATAACATATTGGAAGAGACAACTCATTCTTCGCGTAATCTTCAGAGATTTCATATTCCTGCTGGTTCTCTCTTATGTACTATCGCAATAGTGAGGAAAATCAATTTACCTTATATGGGTGTGGCGTGGTTACTTCGCGATGACAAAGGAGAAGTTTTATTCCATGGACGTTATGCTCCTAATTCAGACCCATCTTTGTTTCAATGTTATTTGACAGGTATATCGTGGGCTTTAGATTGTCTTCAATCTTTTCGTAGCAAGTCAATCGCCTTTGCTGTTGATAATAAGGATGTAGCTGATGCTTTAAGATTCACATGTGATTGGCCAAGATTTGAGTACATGATTGATGCCATTAACATAAGCTTTCAAGTTTCGATGATGGTAGGTGTATTTCTATTCCTGTTTCGGCTAATAAGAGTACGCAAGCTATTGCAAGAAGCGTAGTGAAGGACAGTCGTATTCAATCTTACATTGCTCGATATGTACCGGCTTGGTTAGAAAGGGTGTTGGCCTCTGAAACACCTTATTTTGGTAGTTATTAATTGTTTCTTTGCTCTGTTTTAGTGTTTAAACTCTGCTTTGTTTCATTCGGACGACAAAAAAAAAAAAACCACTTATCCACAAAACACATTTTAGAAATTAACCAGCTCGACTCGTAAAGCACAAAAATCCAAGGGAGCTGAGAGAGAGAGATCTAATCAAATCTTACAGTAAACAAACACAAGCAGGCAAGACTTTTGAAAATTTCACTAAGGCATTTGTTTGAATTTAAGAAAATTCTAACCAAAAATGAGTTGGATTCAGAGTCTGTGGGGTGGGAAAAAGTCTCCCAACGCAATCAAATTCAAATTCAAAAGAAAACTAAAATTAAATTACTTATTAAAAAACACAAAAGAGACTACTATAGGTTCATATATTGACGAGTTCAAAAATATAGGAAGAACTTATTGTTAATGGTACTTTAAGAATTTCCAAATTAACAATAAAGAAAATTAATTAAAGCTTTCACTTGTTTACAAAATTTCTGCGCATTAAAAATCTAAAATAAAGTTGGTTGTTCTTTTTTTTTTATTAACTAACATAAAAAAATTAAAGTTGGTGTTAACGAGGAGAAATGAAATAATTAAGAAACGCAATTAAAAACAAGAGTTTAGACAATAGAGCACATACTATTATCTAATTGCTGGAATCAAATCCAAAAGACAACAAAAATATCAAAATTTATAACAGACAAACAAAGACATACACGAATGAACTTTCAATCAATAAAAAGATGTTATACAATTTTATATGTTATCAAAGATATACAAATCTGAAACCATAATCACACATTGAAGATGCATTTATAAATTTTGTATTATATAAATGATCACTAAAGGTTAAGGGCAAACTAAACTATATTTTGTACATTCAGAATATTACAAGAAGGGAGAATCTAAAATATGTAAATTTGAATAACACATACATAATGAATCTATTATGAGTTTGAACAAAAAAAATAATAATAGAAATTTTGTATCTAACAATATTAGAATAAGAACCACATTATAGATAGAGATAGAGAGAGAAAGAGAGAGAATAGCAGCCACGTATTGCTAACTAGCTAGGTATCATCTCGATTATTGACCAAACTGTTAATTATATAAGTAATCAATTCTAAAAAAATCAACATACCTAATTGTCACAAATACAAACCATATTTAGAATATATACAAGATGGGAGATTCTAAGATATATCGGCAGAGAATAAACATTTTAAAACCAAGATTAAAGAAAAGTTTTGATGATGTAATCATGCATATTTATGAATAAATACACTACTATAGTTTGAGCGACTAGATTAGCCTATTACTTAAATAGTAATAAAACCACAAACAACAGTGTCAATGTCATACTAACCGGAGGTTACCTTTCTTATCTAATTTTTTAAAACATAAACAAAGATTTCTATTTTTAGTGTTATTTTTATTTTGTAAATTATAATTATGAATCCGGAAATCCAAATTTCGGATCCAAATCTGAATAATTTTTCATAGATCTGTCGTTTACTATGAAATCTTTTGAAAAAAGCTTAGATATATTGACGGTTTTATCTCATTATGTGACTATGAAATCTCTTCCAAACTATATAAGAATTTGGAAGTATCTTAAAGAAAATAGTCATACCTTGTGGTAATTAGTCTTTACAAATAATTAAAGAAGCTTTCAGTATCAAATAACTAAAATATATCTCTAGAATTTAGTACGTGTATTTTATATCAAATAAAGTTAAAGAAATTTGTCACATAAGTTAAACTCATAGATATATTTAATTAAAAAGATGAACAATATTGCTACATAATAAATATTAACTTTACAAATTTTTCCAAAATCTTCTTAAATTTTTTATTTGAAAATTTTATTTGGATAGTTATTTATATCGCCGTGCAAACTAATATATATATTTATTGTGTTTTGGAAAAACGTTTAAACCAAAAAAAAATTGTAAAAGAATTAAGTCTTAAAGAAAACTTCCCAAAAAAAAAAAATCATCAAAGCTTTCATAAATTACAAAACTTATGCGCATTAAAAATCTAAAATAAAGTTGGTGTATTAACTTGGTAAAATGAAATAATTTAGAAACACAAACACTAAAATTATTGCACTAATATTGGGCCACCATCTCATTGTTAACATTGTAGATGTAAAACGAATAACGTCTTTCATATAAATTTTTAAGTAAAAGAGTAAACGTATTAGTTTAATATTCATTGGAAGCTGAGAAAAAAAAAAAACTTAAATAAGAATGTATTAAAGGGACGGATGGGTTTGATGGTTTTCCGGCGACGGAAAGATGTTTGATTCTCTAAGATACTTTTCGGAAATGGACCGGTGGTGGAGATCGCGGAATCTCTGTACAGATCTGGTTTACATGGTATTCTGGCAACTTGCCTTTTTCTCTACCGATGAGATATTATTGCTTCCAGCGAGATTAGTGGCGGATCGATCTCGGTATCTTGTGCAATATTCCGGTGATATTGCGAAAATCTGCAGTTTTGGGAAAATCAATCAAATAATTATTTACTTTGATCTGGTATTTCCTTTCTACTGTACTTTGCTAATCCTTTTAAGCAAAGCCTTCTTCCTCGGTGAATCATATCACTCCCTGCATATTTCCCCTAGCTTTCTTCTCCGATCACAAAATCTCTTTTCAATGGCATCACAATCTGCAATGGTGAAGGTGGATGGGGATAAGACTAAACCA
>OVBE01004793.1:0-21372 GCA_900406425.1 Iberis pinnata | reverse complement strand
CAATGGTACATATATGTGACTAGTTTTCCATTCCTAAAATTTTCATTTTTTAATGTTTTTGAAGTGCACTTTTCATAGAATCAAATCCACGTGCCATAAGACATGCACTAGCACATCATAACTGCTAGGTTAAAAGCGGTCGACCACAATCGTCTAGATTCCTATTACTTACATGGTAACAATGAGAAACCGTTTCTGAAATTACTGTTTAAGAGATCGTAAATTAGACACACGTTCATATATAGTCACAATATGCTTTTAAATTATACTAATTTTGTCAATCCATCTTAGTCTAGTGGTAATGACCCTAGAGAATGGATGTGGCACCTAGGTTATTGTTTAGGGTTCAATCCCCATAGAAATAATTTTTTTGATGTAATATTTACAGTGATGACAAAAGAAAATTTATACTAATTCTTCTTGAGGTTTTATGCAATGAGCTCATAAAAGTGTTGTTTGTAGATAACAGCCCCTGCCCCTGAAATAACTTCTTCTTTAAAATATATTGAAATGGGCCTTGGAGCTCTCAAATTCTTTTCTACAAAATCCAGTAGTTGGATTTATGTGTTGCTTTGCATTCTAATGAAGGACTTGTACTCTCTCATTGTTTCTTATTTAATTAATACAAAAAGCTGCCAAGAGGAGAAAAAAGTTAGTGTGTTTTTATTGCTTTCTTAAAGATTAAAAAAGCGAACTATGTTGAGATTAAAGTTTAGTTGTGTAGTGACTAAATGCCCATCACAAGGCTCTTAAAAGCTTAAAGAACCTCCAAAAGCAGAGAGATAGAATTTAGCTTTTTTACTCTAACTTCTGCTTTAAAAGGGTCACCCACTTTCTGCAATTCTCGTAAATATATTACTACTATGCTTTTCCAATATCATGCTTAACTTTATCTTCCTTCCTCCTTTTGAGGATTAACTTTAGATTCCATGCATGAATTGACGAGCATTTTTTACACTTGTAAATTGCATTTATCTAATTTTGCAGATATATAAATGTGAATATAAATATGTGTACACATGTGCGTTTCTAGTGGTAAAAATTCCATAATCAAATAATGTTATCATTTATTTTAATTGTTTCGTAGTCATGTATGTATGTTGGAAGGTTAAATTTAAGAGACTCAAAATAAGTTTTATTAAAAAGAATCAAAAATATGACTCATGGGATTTATAGTAGAAATATACCAAATATTAAAGCAATATAAATACATACAACCAAATAATCAACGATTTTTTTTATTAATGATTTGGTAACATGATTAATCAATAGGAAAAACATCTACTCTGATCTTCATTCACATGCATTATAAATTGTTGAGTATCTCAATCAAAAATATATATATTATTTATTTTTCTAGTTAGATCAATAACATCTATCTAATATATACATATATCAAAATGTCCAGGCACTCTATAATTATTGTTATAATGAATATGAAAGAAATTAAACAGAAAACAAAAAAAAAACAACAAAAAAATTAACTTGGTTCACCAAATTGATTATATCTATAGACAAAAGAGAAACTTTATTCACGAAACTAGTTTTTAGAGTTTTTGATAATAGTTTCAAGCTATTGATTAAGAATAGAAGAAGACTATAAAAAAGAATATATGATCCTAGTCCAAAAACTCTATACTAATAGTATTGAGATATTATTATGCAACGATATATTATTTAGATATGATTTCATCTGTATCTTTTTATTTTCTTGTATAAATACCTTTAGCTACACATTAATAAAGTCATTTTGATTCTGTGAAATTACATGGTAACAAAGTAGGTTTTAACCTAAAATCTGTTTTCCCTTCTATCGATATTCTTCTATTCTCTTTTTCATATTTTTTTCTCTTCTTCTACTTCTACGATGTCTGACTCTACATCAGCTTCTTCTTCTACAACAATACCAATATCTCCTTCTCCTTATACATTAAACGCATTTGATAACCCTGGTGCGTTGATTTCTTTGGTTATCCTAAAGGAAGATAACTATCAAGAAAGGGCTGTGGAATTACAAAACTCTCTGCAGGCTAAACAAAAACTTGGTTTTGTCGATGAGAAAATCGAAAAACCAGCCACATAACCTGATTCATCAATGTGGCTTGCAGCGAATTCAATGATAATTGGATGGATTCGCACATCCATTGATCCGCGAATACGGTCTACTGTCTCGTTTGTATCTGATGCAGGAACACTCTAGGAAAATCTCAGAACTCGCTTCTCTGTCGGGAATGGAGTCCGAAAACAAGTCCTAAAGGATGAAATTGCAATCTGCAGACAAAACGGGCAACCTATATTGGAGTACTATGGCAGATAATCTAAGTTACGGGAAGAATTAGATAACTATAAATCCGATCAGAAGTGTGTATGTGTTGCTGCTATGTCCATCGCTAAGGAGAAAAAAATGACAAGGTTCATCAATTTTTGTTTGGGTTGGATATGCTTCGGTTCAACACCATTCGTTCTACCATTACCTGCGAAGATTCACTCCCTTCAATCTCTTATGTTTACTCACGCTTAATCCGAGAAGAAAAAAATCAAAACAACTCTCGAACACAAGAAACTATCAAACAAGAAGCATTCAGATTCACTGTGCAAGTCTCGGCGGTTTCCAACTCTCGTGACAAATCGTCTTTACATTGCACACATTGCAATCGCCAATGACACTTAATTACAGAATGTTTCTTACTTCACGATTTTCCATATTGGTGGTTGGAGCAAAATCGTAACGTACCAGCTGGTTCTCGTGTTACCGAACCTTGGGATAACCGTAATTCTCGTGGATGAAGATCGGGTAGAGGTACAGGTCGTGGCAGAGGAAATGGTCGCTCCAACAATACCCGTAACAGTTCTCTTTCTCTAGACTCAAACCAGCTCCAACAACTCATTCATCTCCTTCAGAATTCGCAAACAATGTCCGCTCCTTCGTCATCTTCTACGGATCAATTGTCTGGTAAAACAAGTATAACCGACGGGATTTTAGACACTGGTGCTTTGCACCATATGACAGGAGATTGTTCGTTGTTGGATAACGTCGTCGACATTAACCCATCGGCCGTTACATTCCCGGATGGAACCGGTTCACAGGCTGTCAAGAAAGGAACATTGTATCTCAACTGCGATTATTTTCTACCTGATATTCTTTATGTTCTTGGTTTCACATGCACATTGATCTCTGTTGCAAAGCTGCTAAAGCAAACAGGATGCATTGCTATCTTTATTGACACATTGTGTTTTCTGCAGGACCGTTTTACGAGGACTTTGATTGAAACGGGTGAGGAACGAGAGGGAGTGTAATACTTCAAAGATGTCAAAGCTATTCAAGTTAATAAAGTTGGACATGGGCATACACCATTTGCGACTTTGTTATATAAACGTCTAGGACATCCGTCTTCTAGTGTTTTGAGTTCCTTATCTAATTTATTTTCTTCTTCTAGTGGTGTTGTTGATTTTTCTACTTGTGACATTTGCTTTAGAGCGAAACAGACAAAGAATGATTTTCCTATAAGTAATAAAAGAGCTTCTGAATGTTTCTCTATTATTCACGCTGATGTTTGGGGTCCGTACAAAACTCCTTCATCTTCTAGTGCGGTCTATTTTTTTACGTTGGTTGATGATCATTCTCGGGCTCTTTGGAAGTTCCTCATGCAATCTAAAACCAAGGTATCCGTTCTTATCCATCGATTTTGTGCTATGGCGCAAAGAAAATTTCAAAAACAAGTAAAGACTTTTCGCAGCGACAATTGAACGGAGGTCATGTGTCTTACATAATTTTTTCAAGAAAACGGTATTATGCACCAAACTTCTTGCGTTTCTACTCCGCAACAAAACAACAGAGTTGAACATAAACATCGCCATATTCTGAATGTGGCTCGATCTTGTCTTTTTCATAGTAAGCTTCCTATTTATTTCTGGGGTGAGAGTGTTCTTACTGCGACACACCTTATTAATCAAACTCCATCTTCGATTCTTACTAGAAAGACCCCATATGAAGTTCTACATGGTGAAAAACCGTCGTATGATATGTTACGCACATTCGGCTGCTTGTGCTATGCCCAAACTCAACCACGGACTAAGGACAAGTTCGGTGAGCGGATTCGTAAATGCGTATTCGTAGATTATCCTTCTGGAAAGAAAGCCTGGCATCTTTATGACATTGAAAAGAATGAATTTATTATCAGTCGGGATGTTCACTTTCAAGAAGATGTATTTCTGTATGCTGACTATGTAGTAACTTCTACTTCGTTTCTACCTCAACAGAATATTACGGTAGACGATCATTGGTTCTTACCGTATTCTCCTAATGCAACAGTCCCACCAGCTAAGTCTAATTCTAACGTCACTCCCGTCACAATACGGTCTGATTCTACGTTTTCGGCAGCTGATACACAATCATCTCCGGTAGCATCTACACCTTACTCTCCGGTCACTACTACAAACTTATCTCCGGCAGTTGTCACGAACTTCTCTCCGGGTCTGTCTTTATTATTGGGACGTGGTCATCATGTTCCTAAGCCTTCCATTCGTCTCAAGGACTTCGTCACTTGACATGTACACTCCTCTCCTCTCTCTTCCTCGTCCACTCGTTCTACATCATTGCCCTTGTCTTTGGTCCCTGGTACATCATCCTATCCTATCTCTAATTATCTAAACACTACTGGTTTTACAGAGAAGCATCAAGCTTTCTCTACTGCTGTCTTAGAGATTGTTGAGCCAAGAAGCTTCAAGGAAGCGGCTACTCAATAAGTCTGGTGTGATGCTATGCAAAGTGAGATTGATGCTCTCACTCACAATAAGACTTGGGATCTCTCTGATTTACCCTCTGGGAAGAAGGAAATAGGATGCAAATGGGTTTATAAAGTTAAACTTAACTCTGACAAGACAGTTGAAAAATATAAAGCGCGACTTATCGCCATGGGAAATTGTCAGAAACTCGGCACAAACTTCACTGATACTTTCGCACCAGTTGCAAAGATGACAACCGTTAGATTCTTACTTGGAGTTGCAGCTGCTAAACAATGGGAATTTCATCAGATGGACGTTCACAACGCATTCATTCATGGTGATCTTACAGAGAAAGTTTATATGCAGCTGCCCCTGGGATTTTGATATACTAATTCATCAAAAGTCTGTCGTCTCAAGAAATCCCTATATGGGCTTCGTTAAGCACCTAGATGTTGGTTCTCGAAATTGCGATCAACCCTTTATGCTTACGTGTTCAAACAATGCTATCATGACTATTCTCTTTTCTCTTTGATTACATGTAACGTGACAATACACATTCTTGTGTATGTCGATGACTTTGTCATCGTTGGCAATAGTCTCTCTGCTATTAGTCATTTCAAGGCTCATCTTCACAAATGCTTTAAGATGAAATACCTTGGAAAACTCAAACATTTTTTTGGGACTTGAGGTTTCACGATCACATGAGGGCATTTTCTTATCTCAAAGGAAGTGCGCCTTAGATATAATTCACGAGGCTGGTTTGCTTGGTTCTAAACCGTCTTTGGTCCCAGTTGAAGTGAATCACAAGCTAGCTTCTGCAACAGGTGCAGCCTTTGCCGAACCCGATGCCTATCGTCGACTTGAGGACGATTTATATATCTCATGATTATCAGGCCTGATTTATGTTATATTGTGCACATCTTGTCAAAATTCATGAAGGATCCATTGATTCCACATTGGAAAGCTGCACTTCGGGTTGTGCGGTACTTAAAGGGCACTCCTTCTCACGGTGTTCTTTTGCGGGCTGACAGTGATCTTCAGCTCACAGCATTTTGCGACTCCGATTGGGCAGCATGTCCACGTACTAGACGTTCTCTCTCGGCCTATGTGATGCATTTGGGCAACTCTCCTATTTCTTGGAGACTAAGAAGCAACAAACTGCTTCTTGTTCTTCAACTGAAGCGGAATACAAGGCTATGGCATATGCTTTGTGCGAGATCAAATGGCTCAAGGCACTACATTCGGTATTTAGTCTCTCTTCACTTCGTCCTATTCCTCTTCATTGTGATAGCCAAGCGACCCTGCTAATCCAGTTTTTCATGAACGTACCAAGCATATCGAGTCGGATTGTCATCAGGTCCGAGATGCCGTTCAAGACGGTCTTATCACCACTCCTCATATCTCGACGACAGAGCAAATTGCGGATCTGTTCACTAAAGCGTTATCTCGCCGGGTATTTGATAAGTTGGTTCTCAAGCTGGGTGTGCGTCATTACGAACCTCCAGCTTGAGAGAGGGGGGTATTGGGATATTATTATGCAACGATATATTGTTTAGATATGATTTCATCTTTATCTTTTTATTTCTTTGTATAAATACCTTTAGCTACACATTAATAAAGTCATTCTTATTCTGTGAAATTACTAATAGGCTTCAGATACTTATATCCAAACAGATTTACAATACGAAATTTTGTGACACCTTGCATATTTCAGACATATTTTTAATATATATATATATATATATAATGGGAGGCAGCTTGCCTTATTTCAAGCTTGTGAAAGGAGATTGATTCACAAAAGTAATTTATACATATTCTTGTCCCCGATCAAAATTAAGGGATGTACATAGAGAAATAATACCCAAAACTTCTGACATCTAAAAGAAAACCAACATTCACAAAGGCAAAAGAGAATTAGAGAAAAGCAGTGCAAGATTCTAAGGTGGTGGCTTCTTCCTTTCTCTCGGGGAAAAAGAAAATAAAAGATGAAATGAAACAGATAGGCAATAATGTTTGTAAAGGTCTTTAATATCGATCAAGCTGTCTTGGATTCTAAAGGAAACAATCACTAATTTTCTATGCTTTATGTTTTGACTGATTAAAGGGTTTAATTATGACTTTTCTTGTTTATACTCTCTATGTTTTATATGAAATGGTGGTTTGGTTCAATGACCATTTATATATTATTTACAGGATCACCAAAAAAAAAAAAATATATATATTTAACCAAAAGAATAGCAATAATTTATAGGAATCAATAGGTAACTTAATTGATTTTTGTATTACAAGAATTTATCTTGAAATAAAAACAAAATCGTTAAACATACCAGTATGGAAAAAAAAACAATAGTATTTAATTATAGAAAATATCATATTACATTACTTAACGAGGGATTTTCGTAAAATAGTGATTAATGTAATTGGGTATTAGATATAATTCTATTGTTACACTGACATATTCTTCCTTCTAGCTTAAGCGATCTTGCTTCTAGCTTAAGTCCACTTTTTGTTAGAAATATTGTGAGGGAACTACATTAAGTATTTTCAAACCGTGAATATATAAAGCAATATTTTTATAAATAATGTTAAAACCGTGAAACAATATTAAGTGTGAATTTTCAGTAACCATGAAAATTATTTTATATGTTCATTATAATTTTAGATCCGGAGACTAAAATTATGATTTGTTTCGTCCTGTTTGGTAATAATACATTGTTGAACCTTAATTCACCACTTACATGGAAATCCAATGAACATAAAAGAGGAAAACTTTGGTTGCAGCCAAAGATTTATGCTTTCACGAAGCTGCCCAATTGCATGAAAACGTAGATTACAAAATTAATTGTATATAGAGAACTAGTAGAACAATATAAAACTTATGTTGTTATATTAAAACAATATTAACCATTTAAATATTCTATTATTTCGTAAGAAGTTTTCACTAGGGTTAGGGGTAGTCATGGAGAAAATACTTTTAATTTTTTAGGTACCCTCGATATATTCCGTTCCGTACGAAAAATCAAAATTTTGATCCGTATTTGCTCTGTTATCATTCAGATTTTCCAAAAATCCGGATATACATTGAAATCTGAATATTTGTCAGATATCCAATTTGCTTCGTGGTAAAAGAAAACATAGCAAAAAATGTGAAATATTTAAGAAATTTTTACAAGTTAATTAACAAATAACAAATATGTTATGTGTACAATATTTTATTTTTAGTTTTTAAATTAAAATATAGTAATAATAAATTTTATAAATAAGAATTTGTCAATATTATATATATAAAATAGTATATATTATGTATGTAATTATGTAACTATATAAATATATAATTACAAGTGTAAAACGGAGCGAATCAGTTATTCGTCTTATAAAAATTTAGTATTTTTATTTTTTTTGTTTTAACAGATATTTAATTTTAATATTTGTTTTGCCTTATATTTTTAAGGATATGTTAACCCTAGTTTTCACGATATATGTTCTATCAACGTAATACAAACGCTTCCTCTAAGATAATTGAACGTGTGAGATTGTTGGCCAACCAATCGCCTTATTTGATTTAGTAAACTTCGTTCCGATTAAATCTCCAACACCAAAAATCAGAAACATGGGAGAATGGTCTTGCCTTCATAATACATTTAACATCATGACTAAAGAACAAATTATTGAGTTTATGGACATTCCAATCTCTGCCATTCGGAAATAAGAGATTTAGTTGAGTTCATTGATGTATATATTCAGTTTACGTATTCATCGATAAACAAGTTCGGTTTGATATCAAAACCTACATGGTAGCAGAGCCTAAATAACCTAAAAATTCTCGAAATTATGATGTACTCTGTTTTGTGAATTACAGAACAAAAACTCTTTTGTGAAGAAGAAGATTATCACCTAGTTGCGAGATGGAAGGAGATAATTTTACTATGTTTGGTGGAAGAACGACAGAGACATGATCTACTGGTTCTACAGCTTATATCTCACTTTATCAACTCCATGCTTCTTATAATCCAGGGGAATTAATCTCATATGTACAATTGACTGGTGAGAATTACAATGAGTGGGCTTCAGAGATGCTTAATGCACTTCAAGCCAAACGAAAAACTGGTTTTGTCAATGGTACTTTGTCAAAACCTATATCTGACAGTCTTAAATTTGAAGATTGGTTGACGGTGAATTCAATGTTTTTCGGGTGGTTGTGGGCTTCTATAGAGCCTAGAGTGCGTTCTACTGTTACATACATTACAGACACACCTCAATTGTGGGTTGATTAAAAATCATGTTTCTTAGTCGGAAACAAAGTGTGTGTTCATCAACTGAAGTTTTAGCTGTCTTCGTTTTGTCATAATGGCCAAACTGTTGGAATATTTCGGCCGACTCTCTTCTCTGTGGGAAGAACTATAGGCTTATCAGACCATTCATGAGTGCTCGTGTGGATTTGCGAAAGAAATAGCCAAAGAAAAAGAGAAAGAGAAAATTCATCAATTTATAATGGGCCTTGATGAGTCACAATTTGGTAGCTTGTGTTCTTCAATAATAAGTCATGATCCTCTTCCAACAATAGGAGAAATCTATTTCAAGTGGTGCGTGAGGGACAACGTACGTATTGACGCATCAAGGCTTAAGGAACAACAACAAGGGGCTGTTGGTTTTGTGGATCGCAGAGAAGGGTATGGAGAGAACTCGATTATGTGTTCTAAAGAAGCTGTGTGTGGACAATGTGGTAGATCAATACATGAAAAGCGCGATTGTTGGCAAATCATAGGCTTTCCGGAGTGGTCTACAGAGAAATCTGAGCGAGTGAAGAGAGGAGGAAAGAGTGTTCGAGGTAGGGGTCGCCGACGCTGCTAGGTCTCTGCAAATCTAGCTGTTGTAGCTCAACCAACAGTGGCTCATGCCACAAGTGCAAACTCTTCCTCGTTTCTAGAGTTCACAGGAGAAAAATGGCATACGTTGACACAAATAATCCAGGAGAAATCAGGTTCAATTGATAAACTCTCTGGTAAGATGGGTAAAACACAAATTGTACTTGATACACGAGCTAGTCATAACATGACTTGTGACTTATCTCTTTTGTTTGATGTTCATACAATACCTCGTTGTTCCATTGGCTTTGCAAATGGAAGTAACACTTATGCTTAGCCTGGGAAATTTTTATTTGGCAGATAAAATTTCTTTGCCAAATACGTTATATGTGCATGCACTAAATTGTACATCGATTTCGGTTGCAAGATTGCTGAAGCAAACTGATTGTTGTGCGATTTTTACTCATTTTGGTTGCATATTACATGACCTTTCCTTGACGATTCCAATTAGTATCGGTAGAGAGAGCAATGAGGTATACCATTTGGAAAATATGGATGCACCAAAGGCCTATGTTGCAGTTTATGAAGTTTCTCAAGGTGTGTGGCATCGACGTTTGGATCACCCGTCGTCGTCTGTTTTGTCTTTGTTGAATTTAGTTGCTGATGTTTCAAAAGATTCTTATTCTTCTTCGGATATTTGTTTCCATGCTAAGAAAACTCGTGAGGTGTTTCACGACAGTTTAAATAAAGCGAATGATATTTTTCCTCTTATTCATATAGATGTATGGGGTCCATATCATGTTCCATCTTCTTGTGGTGCGAGATACTTTCTGAAAATTGTTGATGATTTTTCAAGGGCGGTATGGACATATTTGCTTCTTGAATAATCCAAAGTATGCCAATTTTTACTTAATTTTTTTAAGATATATAGAAAAAAATTAAAAACGGTGAAGATTGTACGCAGTGACAATAGCACAGAGTTCATGTTCTTATCGTTATATTTTCGGGAAAATGGTATTGTTCATCAAACATCGTGTGTTGCTACACCTCAACAAAATGGAAGAGTTGAGAGGAAGCATAGGCACATCTTGAATGTATCTCAAGCTCTTATGTTTCAAGCGTAAATGCTGACTCGATTTTGGGGTGAAGCTGTTCTTTCCGTTGCTTATCTAAGATAAGATTACGTTATANTTGTGTTATATTTGTGTATATATATATATATATATATATATATATATATATATATATATGTTGTTACGTGTATATATCCCGATATGTAGGAGATTTAGTTGAGTTCATTGATGTATATATTTAGTCCACGTATTCATTAATAAACAAGTTCGGTTTGATATCAAAACCTACATTTAACTCAAAGGTCTATGTCAATGATTTAATTTTTAATCAATGAATTAATGTGTTTTAATTCCTCAAAAATAGAATAATCGCAGTGTCCCTTTATTCTACTTTTTATTATTATTATATATGAAATTTTTAAAGGTACATTTCATTATATTGGTCTCTTCTAATTTTATATTTTATGTGTCTCTTCATAAAAAGAACCAAAATATTATTTCATTTTTAGAATTGTAACTCTTCTTACATAACTTTTTGTGCGTCATATATCATACTTACATCCATTTTTGTACCACATTTATTTTCTAATTGCCTAAACGTTTTTGTTAAAATTATTATTTCATTTTGTCCAATATATATATCATATTGATATTAAATTATTATAGCTATATTTACATTGTATTGTTTTAATGGTATCTCCATTACGCAGAGTTTACTGTTTTTTGTTGATGAAATGTTAAATTTATTAGACTATAAGAAGAAGTTTATGTAAAAAAAGAATGATAGAAAAGACAAAAACGATGTTAGTAATTGGCCGAAGTGGTGGATAACATGTTTGTCTCGTTAAAACCTGAATTTAGAAAATCCCGTGGGACAAAACTAGATCCAGGAAAAAGAGTACAAAACAAGTTATCCGAGCCCACTACATAAGAAGAGTATGAGTTAAAAATAAAAATAGATAAAGCTGAGCAAAATGAGGCATAAAAATCAGTTCAAGTAGAGATCGTTCCATCGTTGGATAAGTGGGTGGAGACGCGACTGTAGAATGTAATAGAAGTTGATCAGACGATCCTCGCGGCTATCAGTTCACGTTTAACAATAACATTATTAATTTTACTATCAACAACTTTAATAATTATGATTACAATATATTAGAAATTAGTGTACTGAAATCAGTATTTAATGGTAATGTTGTATATAAAATAGTATATAATTATTTTTAAATATAATTAACTTTCAGTTGAATTTATGATTGAAAAATGTTTCACAATTTTTATATCTATTCTTTTTGTTTGGTTTGTTTTGCCTAATATTTAACAGGCACAAATTTAAATGAAGTACTTTATATTATTTAATTTATTTTATTTTATAGATGTGTTGCATTTATGCAACACTAAAAAAAAATTCTTACTTTGTATGTTAAGTCATACTTTATAATAAAATATTATATTATACAATTATTTTATTTTTTATGGGTAATTAAATTTAATTTAGTTACACATAATTAATTCTAAATAAACATAACTAAATTAGTAATGGGTCAAATATATTAAAATTAACTCTTAAAATTTTAAGAAAATATAAATTTGAAATATGATTTTTTCAATATAATACTTTAATTTCATTTGCAAATTTTTATATTTAAAATATATATTGAATAATAAAATCATGGTTACTTATAACATATTATTATTACCTTAAAATAAATTTGAAAAGATATTTAGCTATAAGACATAAATAAATTAGTTATGTGTATCTCTTTATGTAAAGATATTTTAAACCATCATGACTTGTAGGTGCTCCTTCTAAATTTACAAATGACTAGTTTTAATATAACAAAAAATGGAACTACCAAAAGATTTGATATATAAAATTTTATCAAAAGTTGGCAATGATTCAATTAAAAATCTTGTATGTTTCGAAATGATATATATATATATATATATATATAGATGGAATGAATTAGACAAAAATTTGATGAAGGAAGAGTGACTATTAAATTACCTTAAAATCACCTCATGTTTCGTGTTAAATAATGAATATCTATGTTGTCGATTTTTTTTTGTCACATTAATCTCTGGACTACAATGGGCCGGATCAGTAACTCATACTCCATAAATAGGAGAAAATGCACTCGCTATGCGAGCGGCCAGGTTCGATCCCTGGTCTGGTAACTAGGCAACAGAGGCGGCACACCACTAGGCCACTTGCTCCTTGTTCTATGTTGTCGATTTAAGTAGATGTTTTAGTCATATACAACAAAGTATTACAATATTTTACTTTATTATTTAGTATTTAGAACATAAATTTTCAAAAATGTATTTAATGAAAATATAAAAGTACTAATTTTAATTTAATGAGATTCCATGTGGGACGCCCAGGTTCCATTCCTAATAATCTTCAATATATTAAAGATAAGCATTTTATTCTTACGCAGCGGCGCTACAATTTTTGACATTTTTAGTTTATTTTTTATTTTATATTGATGAATTTTATAGTTTTTTCCTTCTTTACATTAATATATTCAAAGATATTCATTTTGATATAAGGAAGTTTGGATATTCACTTATATTATACATATATTTGTTTATATCATTACTTTTTATTTTCCATAATTTTAATAAAATAAAAAAATAATTTTTATATAATTTTAAATTAATAATAAATATTTTTTCTACATCTTTCATGGTTTAGATTTTCAAAATTCGGATATATATTACATAATCTATTTTTTTTAATAAAAAAACTCATATCAAATACAAAAATGAATAGTGGACTAATTACATAATATGTATATACTAAACAATAATACATCACAATAGCAAAACTATTATTTATAGACATCCAATTTAAAATTTTATTTTATTAAATTCAGTTTTAAGTTAAAAATTAATAATCAAATCAAACATAATAAAATATTAGAATATTTTAGGGGAATTCTCAAAAATACCACCAAATACTAAGTTTATTCCAAAAATACCACACACTCCCAAAAGTTCCAAAATACCACAAAAATGTTTTTGTTCCAAAAATACCACAAAATTTTGAAATAACTTTAAAACTTCAAATTTAAACCCTAAAACCTCAAAATCAAATCCTACCCCCTTTAAAACTAAACCCTAAACTCTATTTAGTGAACCCAAACTCAAAATTTTAAATTCCAAACCCTTAAAAATCACTTTTTATGTTTGTGGTATTTTTAGAACATTTGAGAGTGTGTGGTATATTTGGAAATTTTGGGAGTGTGTGGTATTTTTGGAATTTGAACTTCTTTTGATGGTGTTTCAAGGAATTTCTCAATATTTTATATTTATGAAATTTAAATGTAATAATGTACTTCTTTTTTTGTTACCAAAAAAGCAAATAGAAATTAACAGAAACTAAAACTTAATAGACGAAGATATGAATATCCATTTGAGGAGACCCGAGCCCAGAAAGGTGAAACACCGTTTACGCTTCCGTGCTTTACGTGCCAGAAAATTGCGTGTCCATTGAGTTGCCATAGAAGGTATTTGAACGTAACTTCTAGAAATCTTTGCCGATAAGTAGTCACATCCATCAGTTCCGCGCTGAAAATCGACCAATCCGCTAGTGTCGAGAGCATAGCTAATAGTTCTTGAGAATCCGTGTAGAAGGTCACGCAAGGTTGGCCCATTCGAAAAAGGCTCTGCATAGCCCAAAGAAGGCTTAGAAGTTCCACATGTAGTGGTGAACGCCCTCGAAGTATACCTCTTGATCCCATTAAAGTAATTGTTGATACTTGATCTTTAAAATTTCAACCCAGACCACATACTCAACAAAACAACTACGGTTAGATAACACGTCTGAGATAGGAGAAATCGCTTTAGAGCCACTACAACTACCCTTTGTTTGTGAAATACTAGGATGCGCATAAGCCCAATCTGACGCCTCTTTAGCGGCCTGGTAATTATGTCTGGTGGCTCCCATACCCTTTCATTAAACAATTTGTCATTCACGCTTTCCAATTGAACCAGAGAATCCAGAGATATTCAGTTTTCACTACCCGATCACCTTTAAGTGACCTTTCGTGGGAGTATAGATAATGGATATTTTCCAGGAGGTTCGGCGTTGGAAAAATTTTTTGTGGAGACATGATCGATGAGAGGATCCACGCTTGAAAAGCCGGCGGACATGTGAACAAAGCATGGTTAACTGTTTCCTTCGATTCCCCACAATGATTAATAAATGATCTACCCACAGATTATGCTTAGCCAATTGAGAATTAACTGTCAGAGCGCCTGACAGTATTCGCCATAAAAATTTCTTTGACTTGGGAGGTGCCTGCAGGCCCCATATTGTTGCCTTAAACAAAGGAAGTTGTGTTTGAAATAACATTTCCTCATTAAGTCTGCTGATTGAGATATAATTTAATTCATAAAACTATACTGCAGAGAACATATCACTATAGCACAGTAAAAGGGTCGAATCCACAGAGACCAGATTATACACTTTCAGTTTTAATATCAAATTAAGTTAAGACAGAATAATAAGATGATTGTAACCGAATTCAAGCAATAATTAAAATAAACGAAGTAAATCAATAACAAACACGTCAGTTATTAGGAGATTCCACATGTATTCAGGTTTAAAAGCCAAAGTTAACATGCATGATTTTCTTTTAAAATAGTTCTCAACATGAAAGACATAAATAGAATAATCTCCTCTTGGAGTATTAAACCTTATATTCGAATTATTAGAAACAAACTCTCGCCAATTCTAACTAATTCAACCATGCATTAATGTTCAGATTCAATTGTTCATAAGCATTCAGGAAAATACTCTCACAAGCAAGAACACTTATTCATCTAGACTAGATCCAACTTCTAAACCAAATCTCTTTGCGTTCATAATTCTAATATCAATGAATTAGTTAGCTACTCTAATTCATGCATTAAAAAAAGTCAAGACTAAGAACCTAGCAAATTCAATCTTTTATGATAAACCCTAACATTCAAACCTGGGAAACTCTAAAATCTAACTAGATAACTACTCAGACATTGAAAAGTAAACAAAAATCAATGTCAAAGGAGAACTCATAATCATAAATCAAGAACAGATATTGAAATATAAAATAGGGTTCAAAAATCTTCTCCACAAAGGTTCATGATTCGTCTCCCTAATAATACTTAGAATAATAAAAGCTTAGGTCTAATAAAACCAAGTCATAAGGCTTATATAGTGCTAAGAAAAAAACCAAAATAGAATAAAAGATAGCTTTGAGGACCAATTATGAAAATTTGGGAAATCTTCCAAAAAATCTCGGGTAAAGTGTTGGATCGGGCACTTTTTGGATAGATCGGGTATTATTTTCATAGAATTCCAGGAGAAAATGCCTGATCGGGCACTCAGAGATCGATCGGGCACTCCAGGGGATTTTTGCGCGATCTTCTTCTGCGAGTCAGCTTGACCAGTCTTCAGTAAAATATAGATAACTTTTGCTTTATCTGATGGAATTACTTGAAACCACCTCCATATGAAAGATAACTAACGTGGCTACCTTGTGTCAAAATTTAAGCTCAATCCATCCACGGGAACTTCTTAAAACATTGCTAAACGTCTGACCGTTCTGTTGGACTCTGCATCTGCATATGCCAATTCGCATCAAAAACGTCCAAAAGACCCAAAAACATGTAAAACATACCAATTTGCAGAGAAAAAAATCGGATAACGCTAAATAGAAGGCATAAATGCCCACTATAAATCGATAAAACTGAGTGATATCAACTCCCCCAGACTTAGATCTTTGCTTGTCCTGAAGTAAAGCAAGATTAAATCCAGAGAAGAGGTTTTAAAAAGGACGACACATGAAATCGCAGAATATCAGAAACCTCAAGTATAAACATCAAAAATCAAAAGACACTAATCTTAAACAACTACTTCGAATGAAATGTTTACCACCACCTAACTAATAGCATGCTTCCTACTCTGAATCCAAAATCAATCAAGTATCAAGTCATATCAACCATGTCTTTAAGTTCAATTAGGTACAGATAAATTCATTCTCACCTATGGGGTATCAATCAATGTTCTCAAGTACCTCTTCTATCTAAATGTCCACACCAAACAGAGCATCAATCGACTTATGGTCCTGATAATCCCCCCCTTTCTCAGTTCTTTTCTTTCCTTTATTTATGCTTTCTTTTCTGTTTTTTTTATCTCTTCGCATTTATGCGATTTTCTTTCTTTTCTTTTCTATTTCTTCTCCTTTTTTTAGCAAATGGTATTCTGGATTGACTATGGATTTCTAGATCTCTCTTTCAATATCTCTTTTTTTAACCGCTTGAAGGGAGGGATAGATATTATCCATATCATACTAAAAGAACTTGTCGGTTTTATAGAATACTGAAGAGCAAGGTACCTAGTTTTCAGAGTATATCAACACCATAAGCAAAATAAATTAAGTTAAGGTTAAGTCCTATCATGGTAGAGCTAGCATCAAATCATTAACAACTCAAAAGACTCAGAACTTTCAGAAGCAAATCAGTCAGCAATGGGGTTCCAATCCTAATCTCATCAAGTAATCTAAGTCAGCAATCTAAAGAAATCGATACCACACTCACACTAGGCTAATAATTTTCACAGATTCTGTTCATAATTCCTTCGACTCAATTAAACTCTTCTAATTTAAAAACCAAAAATTTGAAAAATTTTCACCAAAAGGCAAAACATCAAAACAAAGTTAGTATCATTACATCTTCCCCCAGACTTACTTCACATTGTCCCGGTGTGAAAATAAATCCAATAAAAGAGTAAGACCTGAGTCAAGAAAAAGAAAAAGAACAAGAAAAGAAATCTAACCTGGGTGGGTTGCCTCCCACCAAGCGCTTGTTTATAGTCGTTAGCTTGACTATGGTGCACAATGTGCTGATCATGAGAATCAAATGGCTGAGCCAGTGCACCTTTAGTCCTTCTCATGTTAGTGCAATAGAACATATGCACAAAGAAATACAATGTTGTCCATGGCAAAAAGACATCAATCTCATCAAAGAAGCTGACTACATATGTAGCATATATCGTGAATCGCTCCTTGATTACTAGAGGCTCATGAGAATCAAATGCATTATAAGGAAAAATAAAATCAACTTCAAGTTTAAACGAGTTCAACACAAAGTAGTCAACTTCATCTCCATCAATCATGTAAAACACATCATTCTCACTTCTAAAGTCCATCTCAACCTTAGGATTTTCTAAATCACTCAAGATCTTATCTACATCAAGCACATCTCCTAGGCAATATTTTTCTAGAAGTGGACTAAACTCATCATGAACTGAAAAACTTAACATAAGATCATGAATGTCATAACATATTCCATCATAATTCCTACTAAGTATTTCAAACCTCATAGTATCTAGTCTTTGAGACTCACATATCAAATCATAACATTCATTAAAAATCATTGGTGTATGCAAACTAGAAGTTATATCTTCAATGTTAGGCATGTGACATAATTCATAATCATGAAATTCAGAGTTAAACTCAAATATACCTTCTAGTTGGCTTGGTGGAGCCCAATATATTACATCTTCAAGTCTTTCAGCTAAGTTTACCTCTTCATGTGTGATATGTCTTCCCTCAAGTGCTGCTCGGCGTAAGAGGATTTTAGTCGAAGAATCTCATCTATAACTCTCGTTAGCAGTTAAGGATATTTTTTTCAAGATAATCCAACCCTAGTTTTTGTTCTGGGGTAAGCACGTTCTCGTCAAATGGTTCCTCCTCATATGACTCATCCTGAATGTTATGTTCATATCTGTCCTCATGCTCCTGTATCCAATCAATGTAATCCATTGCCATCACCTATAAAATAAAATAAAATAAAATAAAAATACGAGAAAAAGAAAGATCTTAGACTAGACTCTAAAGAAAACTTAAAAGGCACTATATTGGTCTCCGACAACATTGCCAAAATCATGATAGAGATATAATTTAATTCTCAAAACTATATTGCAGAGAACATATCGCTATAGCACAATAAAAAGGTCGATTCCACACAGACCAGATAGTACACTTTTAGTTTTAATATCAAATCAAGCTAAGACAGAACAATAAGATGATTTTAACCAAATTCAAGCAATAATTAAAATAAACGAAATAAATCAATGAAAAAAACGTCAGATATTAGGGAATTCCACATGTATTCAGGTTTAAAATCCAAAGTTAATATGCAAAATTTTCTTTGAAAATAGTTCTCAACATGAATGACATAAATAGACTCGGAGTATTAAACCCTATGTCCAAATTATTAGAAACAAACTCTCAGAATTATTAGAAACAAACTCTCGCTATGTCTAACTAATTCAACCATGCATTAATGTTGAGATTCAATTAATGTTCATAAGCATTCAGGACAATACTCTCGCAAGCAAGAAAACTTATTCATCTAGACTATATCCGACTTCTAAACCAAATCTCTTTGCGTTTATAATTCTAATATTATTGAATTAGTTAGCTACTATAATTCATACATTAAAAACAAGTCAAGACTAAGAACCTTTAAACCCTAACATTCAAACCTGGTTTCCTTGAGAAACCCTAAAACCTAATTAGAGAACTACTCAGACATTAAAAAGTAAACACAAATCAATATCAAAGGAGAACTCATAATCTTAAATCAAGAATAGAAATTGAAATATAAAACTAGGTTCAGAAATCTTGTCCAAAAAGGTTCATGATTTGTCTCCCCAGTAAAACTTAGAATAATAAAAGCTTATTCTAACAAAACCAAGTCACGAGACTTATATAGTGCTAAGAAAAAAAAAGAAAAACCAACATAGAATAAAAGATAGCCTTGAAGACCAATTTTACAAATTTTGGAAGTCGTCCAAAAAATTCTCAGGTGAAGTGCTGGATCGGGCACTTTTTGGATTGATCGGGCACTCTTTTCATAGAATTCCAGGAGAAAATGCCCGATCAGACACTCAAAGATCGATCGAGCACTCCTGGGGATTTTTGCGCGATCTTCTTCTGCGAGTCAGCTTGACCAGTCTTCAGTAAAATAGCCATAACTTTTTATTTATCTGATAGGATGACTTGAAACCACCTCCATATGAAATCTAACTCACATGGATATCGTGTGTCCAAATTTCAGCTCAATCCATTCATAGAAAAATCATCAAATATTGCTAAATTTCTGACCCTTCTGTCGGACTCTGCATCTGCATATATCAAAAACATCCAAAACAACCAAAAACCTGTAAAACATACCAATTTGCAGAGAAAAACTCGGATAACGCTAAATAGCAAGCATAAATTCCCACTATAAAACGTTAAAGCTAAGTGATATCATCTGCAGCTAGCTGGGCATATCCTGATTTGACCGTATCGGTCCCTGTTTTGGAATAATGCCAACAATATCCATCATTTTGACGACTTGATGGTCTAATGCTCGTGATCTGCCGAATGTTCTTCGGTGGGAACAACTACTTGAGAAAAGAAATTTTCCAAATAGTGCCATCCTCTCTTATTAGATTTGCAACATGTAAGTCAGGGTGAGCATTAGGTACCAAGTTAATACCCGGCTGTGAATGATCCCCTGGTATCCAAATATCTTCCCATACTTTTGGCTGATACTCATTCCCAATTGTGCGTTTTAAACCTTTTTAGAGGATCGAACAGACTTCCCAAATACTACGCCACCCAAAAGATGTTTGCGTCGGTTTAGGTGCCTAAAAAGGTAAATTTTCTGGAAATAATGTCCTTTTAGGATCTTAGCGAAAAAGTATAAGGTTTGGCGTACAAATGCCATAGCTGCTTTGCAAGGCTTTATTGAAAAGCTCCAAAGAGCGGAATCCCACTCCATCCATATTTTTTTTTGCAGACACATTTTAGACCAAGAAACCCAATAGATACCACCTCCATCGGCCTTTGTACTCCACCAAAACCGATTTATTGCGCTTGTTAGTTTTTGCAGGATACATCTCAGTAACCAGAAGCATGATATAACATAAGTTGGTAAAGCTTGGGCAACATATTTAATTAGAACCTCCTCCCCCCCCCTTTGAAAGGAACGTTGCCGACAACCATTTATCTGAGTCTATAGACGATCCTGTATATAAGAAAAAATCTTTGCTTTAGAGCCTTGCAGTTGTTCCGAGATTCCCACATATTTTCCCCCGCCCCCGGCCGTAAAAATGCGTAGACGTTCTTTTAGAAGATATTTATCCTGAGGGGGAACCTTGTCCCCGAAACATTCCGTAGATTTACCCAAATTGATGCACTGCACTAATGTACTTCGTAACATATTTTTTGCTCACATTTATATTTGGACCACAACGGGCATAACATAAAAGTATATAGTAAATATTTTTATTTTTCAATTTTTTAAAAATTTAATATAATTTATGAAGTTGATAATAAATTTAACTATAGAAACTTTAACATGATAAAATATAATATAGTTTAAGTTTGTAATGATTAAAACTATATGTTAATAATATTTTTACTTTTCACTATGTTATAAAATAGATTTAAAGTATATTGTAGATTTAAATTTAAACTGTCAACAAAAATTTTAAATTATTAAACAATAATTTTTTTTATTAAACTTATCCCGTGCATAGCATGAGACATCATCATCTAGTAATAATAATGATTAAAAAATTACTTGGTTTTACGTATAGGGAATCGCGTAAAAACCTCGGTAATACAACTTTGACGCACTTTAAACCTTAACATCAAATCACTAGCAATTTAAACATCGAAGGTACTAAAACTAGCACAATTAACCCTGAAACGAGCAACTTACTTACA
>OVBE01004792.1:0-15184 GCA_900406425.1 Iberis pinnata | reverse complement strand
ATTCTGCCATCATTCTTCAATACATAAAGAAGAATTTAGGTAGATGGCTCTAATACCATGTAAAGTGTGAAACAATGTAAAGTTTGTGTCATTTATCACAATAGAGGAAGTCACAATATATACAAGTCTACGATATATCAAAGATATCTCTATTCCTAATATGACTCCTAAATATATTACGCAATATATACACAATATCCATAGCCTTAATCCCCAAGTAATATGTATTCTAGATCCTTATCAACAAATTATAAGTTCTAAAATCACAGAGACAATTGAAACAACGAAAATATATAAGCACACAGGAGATTGAACGAGGTTTAGAAACATGCCTACGTATTCAACCCGACCACTTTATTAAGAACCACATAAACAATCTTACAAAATCTGTTTAATCAGATTTATTCGATGACAAGAACTCTTGACTCGACATTGACCAGTTTCTAATCTACCATGTCTCACACACACTAGTAGGTGTGTAACACACTCGTGTTTCACTCACCAGAGAAAACCCAGACGCTCTGTAATTCTCTCACGACCAATTCTCTATTTTTTTCTTATTCTCAGAAGGCATAAAAGCCTAGGTTAACCTAACCTATTATACTTGCTTGATCTCTAAATCTTCAATTTAGAATTTTCCCTTAATCTTCATTTCCATAAATCTTCTTGTTAAGATATTCTCTTCTAATATCTTCCTTTAATCTTGATTTCCATAAATGTTCTTGTTAAGATATTCTCTTCTAATATCTTCCTTTAGCTCCAAGTCTACTCTTCAATAATTGTAACTTGGTCCCTCAAATTCTCTGACTTAACAATCTCCCCCTTTTTATATAAATGTCTGAACTCAAGCATCTGCAGCTCAAACATCTATAATCACAGACACAACAAGCACAACAAGAACGAGGCATTTCATAGTCATTGCAGTACAAGTTCATTAGAGAACATGTTCATAAACCAAGATAGATTCGAAATCATAGGATCAGTCATGATATCAGTAAAGAGAACTTCAAAGAGTCAAACATCAATTATATAAGAAGGGTGAATCATGAAACACACTCATCAAATATAATAGGTATCACTCATGACTTACCTTCAACACTTTATTACCTCCATATCTCCCCCTGCTTGAGTACACATTTAGATAAAAACGAGAAGAGAGAGAACTTACCTTTGAGGAGGCATTTGAGACACAAGCAACAGTAGAGCAGAGATTCTTCTGATTAGAATAGTGAAGAACGAATGGCATCTGACATGAGTGTTGCCCAGTTTGAGTCCTTGTGTGACGCATTAGTGACACAGGGAACCAAGATTACGAGAGGATGGAGAAAAATTCCGGTTGACATAATGCAAAGGCTAAGTACTGAACAACACACTTTAACCAAAAGATTAGTGCAAATGGGCAATGGCTCAAATATAAACTTAACCGCATAACCCAATCAGAGATTAAAACTTTTAACCAAAGACTTTAGGACTTAGAAACTAAGTTTGAGGCACGAGTCAGGTACCCATGTGGTAGTTGAAACTTGAGACTCAGAAAATCAGCTAGAAAATTATTGAAATCGAACAGATTTATAAACATAAAATATGATGAGTATCATTCAAGGTCAGAACCAAGCAATGAAGAAAATTCAGTCAAATGAGATTAAAAATATATGAGATAGAGAAAAGAATCAACTCACCAGCTCAACAAGGTAACTATTTTTTGATTCAAGGAGCTTTCACACTTGTTGATCATACATAGTTAGTCTACACATCACCATAAACATCAAGACAGTGGCATTGAGCTTGTTTTTAGAGCCACAAAGATGATTATAGACTTAGGCATTCCATTTTTCTTTTTTTCTTTTTTTTTAAATTTGCACTTGTGTAGCTATTTCTCGGCCGAGTAGCTGTTACACAATTTTTTTTGGTACGCTTCAATGCTCTTTGCCTTACACAATCATCAGTGTGTCTCACACCTATCCAAACAGTGATCTAGCCAATGAGAATGTGGTAACATCATCATTCAGGAAGAGTGTTTTTCTTTATTGGCACTCTTATAGCTTATTGTCTTTGATGTGCATGAAGAGTAGCTCTTTCCTATGTATGACTTGCTTAGCAAGAGGTTTTGTAAAGGCATTTTATCTCATCTAACCTTAAATACTTATCGCCTAGAACTGTACACTTTTTATTGACAAAGTTAAAGTTCACAAACACCTAGAGCCTTTTGAAGCCCTAAGTAGATACTCAATTCAAACGTTTTAGTAAAAATATCGGCTAGCTGATTTTCAAAAGAAACATGCTCAATCTCTACAAGTTTATCCTCTACAAGTTCTCTAACAAAGTGATGCCTTATGTCTACATGCTTAGTTTGTGAGGGTTGACATGGTTCTTAGAAATGTTGATTGCACTTAGATTGTCACATAGAACTGATAAAGGTTCATAAGTCATACCATAGTCAATTAGCATTTGCCTCATCAACAATAGTTGTGTACAACAACTTCTTAAGGCCATATATTTCGCTTATGCAGTAGAGAGAGACACACAATTTTGCTTCTTATTGTGCCATGAAACCAAATTATTTCTAAGAAAGAAACACCCTCCTGATGTGCTTTTATGATCATCTAAGAAACATGTCCAATCAGCATCATAGAAACCTACAAGATTAACGTTATTTTCTCGTGTGTAACACAGACCGTAGTCTGTTGTACCTCGAACATAATGAGCACATAATTCATTACATAATCCAGCACGTAGACAAAGATCCGGGGGACTCGCAGTTAGGTACAAGAAACTCTCAATCATGGCTCTATACACCTTCTCATCTACTTTCTTTCCAACTCTGTTCACGTGTTCTGGTTTGGGAACTAAATTCCATCGAGTGAATTGATCAAGTTCATCATGCATAGCTACTGTCTAGAGTTCATCTTCAAGTGTTTCATTTATAGATTTAGATTTTTTTAAAGATAGAAAACATTCCAGATTTACCATCTCTTTGAAGTCAATAACTTTTTTCGTGTTATTCTTTAACCCAACTCATCTCCTATAACATCTTCAGAGAAATGATGTTTAGTTATCACTCTTACTTCATTTTCTTCAGAGTTATAGTCAAATCCTTTACTTGAGTCTTGATTATCGAAGCTCTCCTGATTTGATCCAGTTGTTGGTTTACGTTTTGTATCATGTGTGACACACAAAACATCATGTAACACTTCACTAGTTCTTAGTTTTTGCTTGTCATCACATCCAACATTAGTTGATTCACATCCTTTATCTGTAGCTGATTCTAAAGAAGGCATTCCACGAACAGCTCCTACTTGAACTACCATTTGAAGACCATGAATGTTCATGTGTCTTGAACAACCGCTGTCGAAGTATCCAGTTTCATGATCCCGAGACTTAGTAGTTGTATATGAGATATCTTTTATAGACCTAGAGTCTGTGGTAACTGTGTGACATAGATGATGCAGTAAAGAAACATGTCTTTTGGGATCCACGCTTTGAGATATTGTGTTGGTTCAGGGTAGCATTCACCTAGACTCCATGCAAGCTTCACACATTTATGAATGGTGTAACACCTTCTCCAACTATGTCCATACTTCCCACAAAAATGACATCCTCTTTTAATCGGTGTCTTCCTCTCTCTCAACAGCTGGTTTTCTGATAAAAATCTTATCTTGTTTTTCAATAAAATTAGAGAGATTACTCATTTGTGCATTTGTAGAAGATTCTTCACATTGATATCCAAGACCCCAATTCACTTTTGGCGGTTGTCCCATACTTAAGATATGATCTAGATTCTTTGTTACACTATTAAGCATTCAAATCTTCTTGTGATTTTATGTCAACTGGAATTTAAGTCCCTGTTGTTTCTTTCTTTCTTGATCAATAACATCAGACAAACTCTGTAACTTCAGATTCATCTCTTGTTTCTCTTTCAGTTGAACCGCCAATTCTTCTTTTAATTTTTCAAATTCAGAATTTGTCTCTTTTACTGGATCTTCAGTTCTTTTTGATTCAACATTGGTGTATTCACTTTGTTCTATCTCTAGTCTATTAACTTAAGATTTTAACATTGCTTTTTCTTTAATCAACATAAGATTCTCATTGCTTAAACTCACATACTTGTCGTACAGACTTTTGAGTTCCAACTTCGGATAAATGTCTTCCTCATCTGAATCACAATCACTATCTGATGATTCTTCTTCCACAGTAGCACACGTGTGTGACACAAGAGCAACAAAGTTCAACAACAGTCATTCTTCATCTTCTCCATCTGATTCGGTGTCACTAAAGCAAAGCAAATTTTTTTCACTTTTCTTCAGAGAGCTAGAACATTCATTCCTAGTGTGACCAAAGCCTCTGCATTCAATGCGCTTTAGCTCCTTTCTCTTTGTGAGTGGACATTCACTTCTGAAGTGATCATATCCCTCACACTTATGACATTGTAGATCCTTCTTTTGTAAGTTCTTGTCCCCATCATTTCGAGATATCCTGAAAGCATATCTATCTCCTTCTTATTCAAAATGCTTCACCATTTTGTTGAAATTCTTTACCATCAAACTCAACTTCTCTTTAATCTGTTGAACTTGATTGTCCTCATTTTGAGTTGTAAATGCTATTCTTTTTTATTTACTGGGATTATCATTCTCAGTTTCCAATTCTTCTGCTTTCAACATCCCAACCAATTGGTCAAACTTCATGTCATCAATATTCATGGCCATCTTTAGAACAGCCTTCTGAGCATGATATTTTGGTGGTAAACATCTAAGCAGTTTCTGGACCAGTTTTTCTCCTTATATTTCTTTCCTAGAACAGTTGCTTCATTGGCTATAGAGCTCAGTTTAGTAGAGAAACTAGTGATCAATTCATCATTGTCCATCTTCAAGTTTTCGAATCATAAAGCAAGATGATCTATCCTTGTTCTTCGTCCATTGATATCCCTTTTGAAGTGTGTGGAAAATATGTCCCACGCATCTTTAGCAGCTTCACATCCCTAGATAAGTTCAAACTGTTCAAGACCAACAACCATGAATATGGCAAATGTAGCTTTGGAGTTGTACTTTGAAGCTGACTTTTCTGCTTCAGTCTATTTATCAATCGGTTTAGGTATCACTTTCTGATTTTCATCGAGCGTTGTAGGATCTTTCCAACCATGATCAACAATTGTCCATGCATCTTCATCCATGCTTCTAATCACATGTCTCATACGAGTTATCCAATGTCCAAAATTTCCTTCATCAAGCATTATGGGCTTCTGCACAAGAATCAATTCCTTCATTGTCTCTATCTTGTTTCCTAGGATCTCAACATGTGCATGATTTCTTTGCAAAAAAATAGCGAAGTGATGATACCAATTGNTCTCTATCTTGTTTCCTAGGATCTCAACATGTGCATGATTTCTTTGCAAAAAAATAAGTTCTAAATTCACAGAGACAATTGAAAGAACGAGAATATATGAGCACACACGAGATTTAACGAGGTTCAACAATATGCATACATCCTCAACCCGACCACTTTATTAAGAACCACTTAAACAATCTTACATATCTGTTTAATCAAATTTATTCGACGGCAAAAACTTTTGACTCGAAACTGACCAGTTCCTAATCTACCCTATCTCACACACACCAGCAGGTGTGTAATACATTCGTGTTTCACTCACTAGAGAAAATCCAGACACTCCGTAATTCTCTCACGACCAACTCTCTGTTTTTTTTTCTTATTCTCAGAAGGAGTAAAAGCCTAGGTTAACCTAACCTATCTTTTTATACTTGCTTGATCTCTAAATCTTCAATGTAGAATTTTCCCTTAATCTTGATTTCCATAAATCTTCTTGTTAAGATATTCTATTCTAATATCTTCCTCTAGTCTTGATTTCCATAAATCTTTTTGTAAAGATATTCTCTTCTAATATCTTCCTTTAGCTCCATGTCTACTCTTTAATAATTGCAACTTGGTCCCTCAAAGTCTATGACTTAAGAATCCAAACTAACGAATTTCGTATTGAGAAGAGTCTAGTGGGCTTTAAGGATATGAGCTTGTTGTATATGATTATAGTTTCCCTAGGTATAAGTACCTAAGAACTCTCACTTTGTAAATCAATAAATTCAATAGATCGATTCATACAATCTCTTTACATGGCATCAAAGCTGAAAAGGCTTGGGAAGGTTTGTTCAGAAAAAAATATGAAATCATCAATGAGATATAGAAATCAAGGTATTGTGTGTTCTTAGTGCTCAAAGTATGGACATGATATTCAATCTTTCTATAAAGTGCAAGGGTATCCTGATTTATGGTTGCAAAAGTATGGATAAAGCAGAAGGAACGAGGGTTTTTCTAGTGAATCGAGAAAAATATGTGTTATGATGGCGGTTCTCTGATTGACGTCGTTACTGGATAAATAGTGTGTGTGTAACACACACAATCGACAGGTATCACACATCATGTATAATGACAGTGCCTGTGAATATGGAAAATCTGCTTCTCGAGTGTGTAACACATAGAAACGGGGTGTGTCACACATTCAGTCGTAAGCGCTGACGGGATTGATGAAAGGTTAGTGGGAAAGGATTGTGCGATCAATTGGATCAGCACCAGACTCTGTAAAACCTGTTGTTAAGATTACAGATGAATGGATTATTGATAGTGGAGCGTCGGATTATATGACAGGGACATTGAATCATATGTTCGACATATATCGAGTAAAACCAAGTCTGGTTGGGTTGCCTAATGGAACCACATTGTTTGTGATCGAAAAGTAAGTATAGCGTTGACAGAATCATTGATGCTGAAAGATGTTCTCTTTGTAGATGAATGGAAATGAAATCTTATCTCAAGGTCTCAAGTAATCGATGATAAGAATTGTGTAGTAGTGTTTGCTAAGACATGTTGTCTGGAGTCGGAAAACAGAAAGAAGGAGTGTATTTTTTACAAGGTATTGAGAGACTTCGACATGTCAAGAAATTGGCACGTTTGGAATCTTTAGAGATATGGCATAAGAGGATGGGTCATGCCTCCGAGAAGGTGATAAGGAGATTGCCTGTAGTCGACCTGAAGAGTGCATGTATATCTTGTTGTGATATTTGTTTTAGAGCATAGCAATGTCGTACTGAGTTTCCATTGAGTAGTGATAAAAAAAAGAGTGTTCTGAGATGATTCACTGTGATTTGTGGGGACCATATCGAACACAAAGTTTGTTGGGAGCTTATTATTTACAAAGTGAGAGTTCTTAGGTATTTATACCTCGGGAAACTTCTTGCTGATAAGAAGCAGGTGGAGAAAACTATGGTGGATTTCTTTTCTCTCGTATTAAGGCAATTTGACAAGCATGTGAAAGTTGTGCGTAGTGATAATGGAAGTTGATTTATGAAGATGAGGAGTTACTTTCGGGATGTAGGAATTGTTCATCAGAATTTCTGTATGGGAACTCTGTAGCAAAACGCGAGAGTAGAAATGAAACATCGTCATATATTGAATGTGGAACGAGCATTGATATTTCAAGAAAATCTACCAATTTATATTTTAGGGTGAATGTGTACTGAGTGCAACACATTTGATCAACAGGACACCATGTGAGTTGCACAAAGGAAAGAGTCCTTATGAAATCATCTTTGAAAAAGCTCCTATGTACAATGAGCTACAATTTTTTGGGTGTCTCGCTTATGAGCCTAATCAGAAGCGCGATGGAGATAAATTTGCGAGTCGAAGCAGGAAATTTGTTTTCTTGAGGTATCCTTATGCGAAGAAAGGATTAACGTTATATGATTTGGACACAAATGAGTTCTTCATATCTCGTGATGTCACTTTTGTTAAAGAAAAATTTCCCTATTTAGAGGAAACAATTGTGCCTAGAGTGGACAAAGTTTATTTTGAAAAATTGGGGATTTTTGAGGAAAATGATGTTGTAAATGAAGAGGATAAAGTTCTACCACAACAACAAGATAATCCTCAAGTTTTGAAGCCATGATATGTTTCTATGGAGTCTGATTCAGTGTCATCTCAATCAAGGGGGAGTGATGCAGATGTGTCACACAATATTGCAGATGTGTCACACAGTGATAAATAAATTGAGTTGGTGGATACGGCTGTCGAATCTGAACTAGTAATGGAAGAACCACTTGGAAGAGGACAAAGACAACATGTACCTTCTGTTCGACTCAAATATTATGTCACATACAACACTCGTAGTCAATCCGAAAAAGTACACTCGTCTCCTGTACCCGACACACCATCATTGCCCTCTAAAATGGTTCAAGGTACAATGTCTCATCCTATTTCTTGTTATGTCTCTAATTGTGGTTTTTCACAGAGACATCAAGTGTTTCTTGCTGCTGTATCTGCAGGAAAAGAACCAAGAAGTGATAAGGAGGCAATTCTTGATGAGAGATGGAGAAAAGCATTGAACTGTGAAGTAGATGCATTCGAATTGAATAAGACTTGGGTTTTGGAGAATCTTCTAAAAGTAAAGAAAGCTATAGGAAGCAAGTGGATCTTCAAAATCAAGTACAATCCTGATGGGACAATTGAAATATACAAAGCAAGACTTTTTTGTCTTCGAAATCATCAAGTGGAAGAGGAAGATTATGATGAGACATTTGCCCCAGTGGCTAAGATGTCGATTGTTTGGATTTTGCTCCAAGTGGCTGTAGCAAAGGATTGGGGAGTTCATCAAATGGATGTGAATAATGCGTTCCCACATGGTGACTTAGAAGAAGAAGTGTATATGAAGCTTCCGCCGGGTTTCAAGTCTGATGATCCTAACAAGGTATGTCATTTGAAGGAATCTCTTTACGATTTAAAATAGGCACCAAGATGTTGGTTTGCTAAACTAACGATTGCGTTGAAGAAGTTTGGATTTCGTATATGGGCTTCTAAGTTAACAAATGCATTGAAGAAGTTTGGATTTGTACAATCCTATTCGGACTACTCATTGTTTACATACATAAAGGGAGACAAGAATCTTCATGTGTTAGTCTATGTGTTGAGAAGGATCTAGAAGACATATGACTTGGGGACTAGGACTATGAGATATTGTGTATATATTGTGTAATATATTTAGGAGTCATATTAGGAAATAGAGATATATTTGTTATATCGTAGACTTGTATATATATATATATTGTGACTTCTTCTGTTAAGATAAATGACACAGACTTTACATTGTTTCACAATATACATGGTACCAGAGCCATCTACCTAAATTCTTCTTTGTGTATTGAAGAACGATGGCAGAATCGATGTCTGTGACCTCGCTGTATTATGTGTTGTCATCAGATAATCATGGAACAACAATCTCGCTGGTAGCGTTGGCACGAGAAAACTATGGTAAATGGGCGTCGGAGTTGTAGAACGCCCTTCCTGCCAAGAGGAAGATCAATTTCATCAACGGTAAGTTACTGATGCCTGATGAAGTTAAGAAACCAGATGAAGCAGAATTGTGGAGAACTGTAAACGCCATTATTGTCGGGTGGATAAGAACATCGATATCACCATCGATTCGATCTTCTATTCCATTCAATCCAGATGCTTACAATATAAGGTGTGATTTGAAGAAGCATTTCTTGGTGGGAAACGCAGTGAGAGTTCATCAATTGAAGGCTAAACTCGCTTCGTGTAAGCAAGAAGGCTCTAGTGTATTAGAGTACTTTGGGAGATTTTCGTTGAAGTGGGAAGAGCTTCTGGGATACAAGCCTTTTACCAAGTGTAAGTGTGATGCAACAGAACTCTATGTAAAAGAATATGAAGAAGAAAAGGTGCATATATTTCTCATGGGATTGGATGATGCTTGATTCGGTAACATATGTGCTAACATAATTGGAATGGAGCCTCTACCCGACCTTAACTCGGTGTACCAAAGGGTTTTGTGAGAAGAAAGACGTATATCTTCTGCTCGAACAGAATCAACCCAGTAACAATGGGGTTTCTCTGTAAAACAGAGAAAAATGTGTGTGGCACAGAGTTTGGTGCAGTAACTGCAGTTGTCACAAGAAGTCACACAGCAGTGACTTGTGCTCATTGTGGAAGAAGCGGACATGAACGCAAGGATTGCTGGCAAATAATTGGGTTTCTAGAGTGGTTTTCAGAGAAAAATCAATTCGGAGAAATAAGAAGTGGAAGAGGCAGAGGACGTGGAAGAACTAATCAATCGCGTGTAACACAAGCTAATGTTTGTGTAACACAACAACAGGGAGTGCCGAGCTTTAGTGAAGAATAGTGGGCTGCATTGACAACTCTGCTTGAACAACATAAACCCACTCCTATCTCTGACAAACTCAATGGTAAAGTGAAAACATGTGAAGTGATAATCGATACTGGAGCATCACACCATATGACTGGTGATATTAATTTACTTTCTCGTGTGAGAAACATTGTTCATTGTCCTGTGAGTCTTGCAGATGGAAGCCAAGTTATGGCAATGCAAAGTGGCGCTTTGCAATTCTCAGCCAAATTAACTTTCGCGGATGTTCTTTTTGTACCCAACTTGAATTGCACATTGTTGTCTGTTGTGAAACTGTTGAAACAAACAGGCTGCTATGCTGTGTTTACTAATGCTCTTTGCTTCTTGCAGAACCGTTTCACGAGGACTCTGATTGGATTCGGTGAAGAACGGGATGGAGTGTACTTTTATCATGATGTGACAGTAACGAGAGGACCCAAAGTGAAGGTTGCGGAAGATCCTTCTTTGTGGCATCATCGTCTGGGCATCCCTCTTATAGTGTTTTGAGTTTCTTACCTTTTGTTTCTGATGTTAAAGAGATTAAAGACAAGTTTGGTGGTTGTGATATTTTTTTTAAGTTGAAACAAACTAGAGAAGTTTTTTTTACCAGTTCTAATAAAGCATATGCAACGTTTGATTTGATACATTGCGATCTTTGGGGACCATATAGTGTTCCTTCTTCTTGTGGTGCTAGGTACTTTCTCACAATCGTAGACAATTTCTCTAGGGCAGTTTGGGTTCATTGGTTGTTGGAAAAGTTTGAAGTTCAAAGAATTCTACCGAATTTTTGTACCCAATTTGGTAGACAGGTCAAAGAAGTCTGTAGTGACAATGAAGCTGAGCTCATAGGCTTGTACAAATACTTCACTGAACAAGGGATACTTCACCAAACTTCTTGCGTGTATACTCCTCAATAAAATGGCAGAGTTGAAAGAAAACATCGTCACATTCTCGATGTTTCTTGTTCTTTGTTGTTTCAACCTAATCTTCCGGTCAAGTTCTGGGGAGATGGAGTTGTAATTGTTGTTCACATGATCAATAGAACCCCGACAAAGTTGTTACATGGAAAAACTCCATATGAATGTTTGTACGGTAAAGCTCCTGACTATTCTCCTATTAGAACATCTGGATGTTTGTGTNTGTACGGTAAAGCTCCTGACTATTCTCCTATTAGAACATTTGGATGTTTGTGTTACGCACATCAAATGGATCGACCTAAAGACAGTTTTGGCTCAAGAAGCAGGAGATGTGTTTTTGTCGGATATCCTTTTTGGGAAAAAAGGTTGGAAATTTTATGACATTGAGTCCAATGATTTTTATGTCTCGCATGATGTGATATTTGATGAGAGAAAATATCCTTATGCAGACACACAAGAGGATACAAAAAATTATACTCAAGTTGTGTCACCAGAATATAATTCGATGGAGTGTGATTCAGTGTCATCTCAATCAAGGGGAAGTGATGCAGATGTATCACAAAATGATGCAGATGTGTCACACACTGATGCAGATGTATCTTCAGAGGTTGAGTTGGTGGATTTGGCTGTCGAATCTGAACCAGTAATGGAAGAATCACTTGCAAGAGGAAAACGACAATATTTACCGTCTATTCGAGTAAAAGATTATGTAACGTATAGCACTTGTAGTCAATCCGGAAAAGTACACTCGCCTCATCCATCCGACAAACCATCATTGCCCTCTAAAATGGTCCAAGGTACGACATCTCATCCTATTTCTCGTTATGTCTCTGATTGTGGTTTTTCACAGAGACATCAAGCGTTTCTCGCTGATGTGTATGCGGGAAAAGAGCCAAGAAGTTACAAGGAGGCTATCCTTGACGAGAAATGGCGAAAAGCATTGCAAAGTGAGGTAGATGCATTCGAATTGAATAAAACTTGGGTTTTGTAGAATCTTCCAAAAGGAAAGAAAACTATAGGAAACAAGTGGATCTTCAAAATCAAGTACAATGTTAATGGGACTGTTGAAAGATACAAAGCAAGACTTTTTTGTCTTGGAAATCATCAAGTGGATGGGAAAGACTAGGATGAGACATTTGCGCCCGTGGCTAAGATGTCTACTGTTCAGAACTTGCTACAAGTGGCAGTAGCAAAGGATTGGGAAGTTCATCAAATGGATGCACAACAAGAAATATGTCTTTTTTTTAACGGTCGAAAAACGCTATCGTAGGATAGGATAGCGGTTAATTAAACGCTCTGATAGCGCCCTTCATTATAGGTCAGAGACTTTAGATAGCGGATTTAATGTATGCTATAATTATTAAAGTTACGATAGCGTTGTTGAAGATGCAATTGTTTATTTTTATAATAGCGTTGTATATTTGTTATTAAAGGTTTTTAATAATAGCTTTAGTTTTTTTATATTCAATAGCGTTAGATTTGTATTATAATTGGATTGCATCTATAGCAGTTTTTTTTTACAAAAATAGCAAAATATTTGTGCTATTATTGTGCTGTAATTACCCTACAATTAATTTTTTTTTTGCACCCGACAATTAATATTATTATTTTTTCTGGTGTGGACACTACAATTAATATTATTATAATTATATAATTGAATTTATTTTGTAATTATAATATATTTTTGAATTTTTTGTCAAATAAAAATTAATCCATAAAACATTTCCATGTTTACAAAAGAGTAGTATTTACATAATCTAAGGAATCAACCAATAAAAACAATAAAACCTATCAAACATCACCAAGAAAATTTCAATCTACTACCAAACATCAACATCTTCACTTTCTCCGTCATCTATTTCTTGGATAGATCTCATTACAACATACCAATTTGAAGAATCATCTTCCTCATAGTAGAAAACCTACATCGTATTTCAACTACATAGAAAGACATATGTTCATCATGATAAACTTTATTTAAAAAAATAAAATCGATCAAAAGATAAAAGTGAGAAATTCACCATAGGAAACGGGAGTACTCTACTTGAACTGAAGCTAGCTGACCGGTCACATTCATCCCAAACTCCCGGCTTACAAGCTCGATAATGTTAAATTCACTGTTATTGACCATCTAATAACAGAAAAAAGGGATGCAGAATTAAATAAATATCGTTTTCATTCAATAACTTCATGCCTAACTGGAGGCCATTGGCAGGTGGCTCTAAGCATCGCAGTCACTTGCCTTTCATTGAGTCTTTTGGTGTATCAGCTATTCAACAAACCTACAAACACCAAAAATAAGCAAAGATGTTTAATAATACCACATAATATTCACGTGAGTAAAATGTCTGAATTAGAACTATACTTCCAAGGGAAAGTGAGCAGGCTTTGAGTCGCTCCCTGGTTGGATGGCAGGTAGTGATAGATATTTCACTTTATAGTTATATTTCTCAGCGAAATATTGTATAGCAGTCTTCTTGTTGTTGTCCTCTAAAGTGAAACTGAAATGAATACAAAAAATGTAATAAGATGCTATGAAACAAAAAGATTAAAAATCTTGCAACAAGGTAATTAAAAGCAATATATTCACGTAAGCTGGTTGATGGGCCAGTTCATCATCATTTGGTACAATGGAGTTTCAGCTTCTTTTAATTTTTTCCTGATGAACTCAGATTCTTCTACTGGTTCATCATAATTTGTTTCTCCATTTTCATTCATCTGAATTGGATTTCCATAATCCATACTAAACGTAGTCTTCAACAAATAAAATGCCTCAGGTTCATAATCAATAGTATGATACTTCGTATCCATACCCCAAATTACAAAATCAACTACTTATCTAATTTTTGATTGCATAAATTTCGGCAATCTCTACATGGGCAAGGCATTTCAATCAGATTACCTAATCTTCTTGCTGACGAGTTTACGAAATTGGTTGCTCCTTCCAAGTACTCGAGACTAGTCCTACATGTTAAATCGCAAAAAAGTGGAATAACTATTTCAATTGACGAATGAAAGTATTTCTCAAGAGATCTATGTACATGATACCTTTTCAGCCAAATCCACGAGTTCTCCATATGAAAAATATGTAACAATTATTGCAGATTAGGTTTAGAATTAAGAAGATGGAGATGACAGATTAGGTTTAGAACTAAAAATATTTTTGCGAAATTTTCAGTTTCCCAACTCAAAAGGAAACAACGGCTCATATTGAATGAATTAAGCTGTCTTAAAATATCCAACGGTGTATGTTGCATCTCGTTTACTATCTCCGTCTCAACTGTTCATTGGCCAGTTTTTATATTACTTTTTCAAATGAGTTTTACAAAAAATAGTTAACAAAATACAATACCAAAATTTAAAGTTAATTATAGAATAAATATGATATGCTTATTCATACCAATATTCAAANACCAATATTCAAATGTTATTCCTATAAGTTCATATATTAAAATGGATATAAATTATATATTAGTTATAGGTTGAAAGGGGTTATACCAGTTTAGGGTCTAGTGTTAAGGTTTACGATTTTGAAATTAAACAAATCAAATGTGAAAACTAATTAAACAACGTAATAAACTGTCAAAAGTTGTAGCATATGTATATTTAAATAGATATATATATATAGAGTATATTAGATGAATTTTTTGAAATATTAACTATAGGTTGAAAGGATTTATATCAGTTTAGGGTATAGTGTTAAGTTTTACGATTTTGGAATTAAACAACTCAAATGTGAATCAAAAGTTGTAGCATATGTATATTTAAATGGATATATATATAGANGGTTTATATCAGTTTAGGGTCTAGTGTTAAGGTTTACGATTTTGAAATTAAACAACTCAAATGTGAAAACTAAAAAACTTAATAAACTGTCAAAAGTTGTAACATATGTATATTTAAATGGATATAGAGAGAGTATATTAGATGAGTTTTTTTAAATATTAGTTTTCGAGGTTGAAAGATTTTATATCAGTTTAGGTCTAGTGTTAAGGTTTATGATTTTGAAATCAAACAACTAAAATGTGAAAACTAATTAAACAACTTAATAAACTGTCAAAAGTTGTAG